>SDAV01000008.1:1800000-2022808 GCA_004522025.1 Didymella segeticola | reverse complement strand
AACCCTAACCCTAACCCTAACCCTAACCCTAACCCTAACCCTAACCCTAAAACCTAACCCTAACCCTTACTACTACTAGCTAACTATATATTGCAACTACCTACTTACTACAAGCTACAATTGCCTATACTATAAGTTGCTACTAACTACTCTACAAGTTGCAACTAACTACTCTATAAGTAGTAATAGACTACTCTATAAGTAGCAACTACCTGCTTGCTACAAGTTGTAAGGTAGCTTATATAACAGCTAATACTTAGAACTAGACACCTTTTAGATAGTAATAGTAAGAGCAAACATAATAGCAGTATAGAAGTAGTAGTGTTGCATTAGCTAGCGCTACTACAAGCTTGCCTACTTTAGCTAAACTTAAGGTAGAAAAATAGAGGTTGCTAGTTTATATTAAGAGTAGAGGTAACTATATATTCCTAAATTAAAGATTTAGCTTAAAACTATAAATAAATTATTGCTTAACTATAATGCCTCTCTTTGCCCTAATTTCTCCTAGAGTAATACCTTACAGGCCTTACTATACTTTGCTATATTTATTACTAGCTTTGCTAATTGTTAGTAGCTATACTATAAATATTATATTAAAGTAGTGCTTTGTGCTAAGGCTATTAGACACACTAAAGGCCTAGTGTATTATACTTTCTCTATCCTCCTAGCCTTAACGCTATATATAGCTTAATAGGCAAAGTAGCACCTCCTATTTACTCCTATATAACAATACTCTATAGTATTATGCCTATAACTACTACACTCCTAGCTAGCAAGGTAATGCGCTACACATATATAGGTCCTAGGTTAGCGTAGACTAGATACTCCCTAGCAAAGAGGTATACACACAGCTACTATAGTTAGGGCTGCTATTACTACTAGTTATACACTACTAGAAGGCTTGTAAGGCTAGTATAGTAGAAGGCATTAGATTTACTACTTTAGTTGTGTAAGGTCTAGCTTTACTAACTTCTCTATATACTTTAGCTACTCTAACAGCCTATTTAGCTAGTAGTATAGGATATAGTAGTAATACAATATATATATTAGTTAAAAACGCCTAGAGTAAGGTTTGCTAGTTAATCTACTTGCTTTTTAATATAGGCATTGCTAAAGCTATATATTTAAACTAGTGTCTATAGATAGCGCAAACATGCTGCTACTATTGCTATACTATAGTATATTTTAGAAAAAGTATATTATAGAATATAAAAGCTATAATAATATTATACTCTCTAATAAGATAGTCCCTGTATGCACCTCTACTCTAGTAATATCTCTACTAATATTACTAGCAATATCTTCTCTACTAACTACGCTATACTCCTATATAAACAATACTATTAGCTTATCTAGCTTATCTAGACTTAGCTCTTATATCTTCTCCTATATTATAAGCATAGAAGGCTTGCCTTACTTCTAAACTAGCTAAAATTTATATTTACTAGTGCCTACTTGCCTAATAAACTAGTTCTCCTCTATATTATTATAGCTAATTATAAGTAAGCCCTCCTTTCTATATGCCTTAATAAGTGCTAGTGCTCTCTAGCTTTGCTTAAATATACTCTCTTACCTAGAGCACTGCTGTGCTTTATAAACAATTATATATACTATATTAGATAGCTCTCTAGGTAGTAGTAGCTGCTTAGAGTTATAGGAATTTCTTTGCTTTAGATTAGCATAGACTACAGAGACCTATATTATTTAACTACTTAATTTCTACTAGGCACTAGTTTTAGTTAATTTAATTAGAGCCCTGTTAGAGGAGTAGAGCAGAATCTAGTGCATTAGACAGACTAAGTAAAGAAACTTATTAAGCTATAAGCTTGCTTTTCTACAGCCTAGCTAGCTCTTAATAAACTTAAAGTTTTTTTATAAAACTAGGCAATATAGCTTCTCTATCTATCCCCTACGCTCTTAGTTATTATCCTAGAAGAATAGGTACTCTAGTAGTGCTTATATAAACTTAAATTACTTTCTATTTCTTGTAATAATGTATAGTAGCCTAACAACCTCCTTATAGAGAAACAAGCGCTTTATGCTACTAAAAGAGAAAGCTATCCTACTATCCTACTTAAGCGCAGTAGTACTTAACTCTAGACAGCTTTTATAAACTACTAGTACTAAGAACTATAGGTTAGCGTTAAACTACTCTAGGTTAAGGGTGTGTAGATACTCTAGCTACTTCTTAAGCAGGCAAGAGTTCTATGCTATGTTATAGTATATAAACTACTCTATTGCCTAGTAGAAGTAGGTAAACATATTACTAAAGTTCTTTACTGCCTTCTATCTACGCTTGTACTTAGTGTGTATTAGTAGATTGCTAATAAGCATGTTATTACTATAGAGCTAAGCAAGGTGCCTAGACGCCTAGCTAAACTTTAGCAAGAACTAGCTAAGACTACAGCTAGCTACTAACTACTTTATACCTAGCTCTTTCTTTACTATAATATTAGTCCTACATATTAGCTTCTAGCAGTCCTTATAGAGCAGTAACTTTTTTGCTAGCAGGTTACTACTATAGCAGAACTATAGTGCCTGTAGTATAATTACTATAACTATTATCTTCTATAGTAAGATATTCTTGCCTATATTAGCAAGTATATGCTTAAATAGTATGCAATACTTGTTTATCTATATACAGAAGAACCTAAACAACTCCTGTAAAGAGATAGTGTAGTATAGTAGCTATAGTAGTATATTATTAGTATTATTATTGCTTTTGCAATTCTATTCTTTCTATAGCTTATAGATCTTGTCTATTAAGGCTAGAGACACGCAATGCTTCTTGCATATACTATATAACTACTACTAGCTATCTCTAGAATTAATAGTAGCGCGCCTCTTACTATAGATATAGGCAGCAGTACAAGTCTTCTAGTTAAAGGATATGCTGCTGCTCTACTTCTATAGCAAGTAGATATAGCTAGGGTTAAGCGCTAGATTCTTAACAGCCTAGTTGTTAAATATATACACTTTTAATATATTAAACAGCAACTTAATAGTAGCGTAGAACTACAAGTACACTAGGCTATCTATATTCTCTTATTAATGCAGCACTATTGTTAGCGTTAGGCCTATAGAGTCTCTTATAGTAGCCTATAGATATGTTATTACTAGCAGGCTACTCTTTGCCTACTTGCTATCTTCTAAGAGCTTTACTTGCGTGCGTGTATAGGATTCTAAGCAATAGCATTTCTAGAGAAACATCTCTACCTTAAAGTTATTAAGAATAGTGTTGTATAGTAGTATATAATCTTTTAAAAATACTTTTTTTACTATGTTAACAAATATACAGCTCCTGCTATAGAACTATAGGTTAGTAACTTTATCCTATACTCTCTCCTATAATTAATATATATTTACTAGACTAATACCTAGCTCTTCTATATAAGCAAGCTTAGTGTTCTTTGCATTTACAAAGAGCATAACGCCTTTAAACTAATATAGACCTAGATTCTTAGCAATTCTCTCTAAAATAGATATCTAAAGCCTATTAAGGTATTTAGTGCGTAGTATAAAGGTTAGAATCTGTTTTTAAGAACTATTCTTAGTTTATAATGCCTCTTTAGACAATATAGTAATATCTATAGCTATAATATCTTTAGAGTAGAGATAGTACTTTATCCTAGTAGCTAGCACTAGCGCATTAAGGGCAGAGAGTAGTATAGTGTCTAACTAGAGCTACTAGTCTTGCTTGCTAAGGAAGTTGCTATACTTGTATATACTCTCTAGGTAAAGCTCTAGGAAAAAAATATATACTAGTAGTAACTAAATACTACCTGTAATAGTACTAAAGTAGTAGTGCAGAATCTTATGCAATAGAATAGTTCTAGTAGTAAGGTTATTATAGAAGTTATATGCCCTAATAGTTAGGCTAAAGTATATATTAGCGTCTAGGTTTAGAGTAGTATATGCCTAGAGGTACTATTTAATTCCCCTACACACAAATACTAGACTACTTAGAAAGTAGCATACACTATTAATATTAAATATTATATCTATACTATAATTCTTCTTACTACTATTGTAGTGCTTTCTAAGGCATAGGCTATAAAGCAAACTCTTATTACATGTACTAATATCTTTAGGAAATGCGTCTAGACTTATACCCTTAAATACAGCCTTTAGGTTAAGCCCTTCTAGTAGCTATAACTATCTTGCTATTATTTTAAGATTATTAATAATGTCTAGAAGTAGTCTACTTCTATTATACGCCTCTCTAAGAAGGCGTATTATCTGCTTAAGACTTTTGTAGGTAGAGTGTATATCTAGTTGCTTATAGTACCTCTAGTATTTTTGCTCTACTTGCTTATACTCTTTATATATACAACCTTAGAAGTTTTACAGTTGCTTTGTAAGCTTGTATGCTATTTACTTAGTAAGTAGTATAGCTACACTATTAGCTTTAGGTGTTAATTATGTAAGTAATACTTTATATTTAATCTCTAGACTTAGCATGTATTGTAATTTAGGTATAGCTGCAAGCTAAGGGGTATTACTACTATTAGATAGTAGTACTACGCAAGGTGTACTATAGGTTAGTAATTGCCCTAATAGTAACTATAGCAATTAAGGTATCTGCTGCTAAAGGGCATTCTATATAGAAGACACTTCTATAAGCTTAGGTATACAACTATTCTTTAATAGTTAGCTTACTATAGTACTAAAGTAGAATTAGAGTATATTACTCTAAGTTAGAAGTGCAGCCTTTTATTAGCTGCCTCTTGTCTCTAACCTAACTAATAACATTGCTCTCTGCTAAACTAGTATCTATAGTTTACCTAGAGGCACTAGTAGAGTATACTTATAAACTTCTAGAATAGATAGAGTTGCCTATTCTTCTATAGGAGGTAAAGCAGAAGAAGTGTCTAGAGTTTAATAGAGTAGTCTTAAGCTAGATAGTAAACTTAATAATAGTTCTACAGCTCTTACATCTATTTTTTCTGCCTATTAAGAAGCATACCTATTATACTTATCCTACTTGTATAAATGTCCCTTGTTATTTGCTTAGTATTAACTAGTAATACTTATAGCCTTAATATTATCTTCTATAAGAGCAATGTGTAGCTTATTGTTTCTATCTTTATCCTTATCTAAGGGGTTGCAAGGAATAAGCATATTAGAACTAATATAAAAACTAATACCTAATAGAGTAATAGCTAGGACATCTAGAGGTATAGGTGCGTAGAGAAGAAAGTTAAGATAGGTTACTTATTACTTTCTACGCGCTTTTAAGGCATAGTATGTCTCCTACCTTACTTTAGCCCTCTCTTTGTTAGTAAAATACTTCTATAGTCTTTCTTATAGTATACTATAGATAGCTAACTATCTCAGCTTGTTAAGAAGACTATTATTATTTAGAAGGCTATAAAGGGAAAAAGGTCTAATAAAAAAAAAGTTTATTCCTTAGCTAGCTTAGCATCCCCTACTTCTAGCTTTTGTATCTATCTATCTTAAGCTAGCTAATTATTATGTGTATTAGAGTAACCCTATTTGTTTTAAGTTACTAGGTACTATGCTAGGCATCTTAAAGGCTATTAGCTGTACAGCCTGCTTTTTTCCTTCTTTATAACACTGTCTCCTATGTTCTCCTCTAGCTGCAAACTAGGCGCGTAGAATAGTATTAACATATTACTTAGGTTAGCTTTGCTTTTAGAGATAGGATTAGCTATTTTAGAAGAAGCTTTAATCTAGTACAGGCATATATTGTGTTAATATAAGTAGCATTAGTAGTTACTTTCTTTCTTTGCTTTTGCTACTGCTTTAATAGTCTTATACTTTACAGGCCTACTACACTAACTCTTCTACCTAGCGTCTTAAGCATATTGCTTGTAGCTGTTAATAAATTACTAGGTAAATTTAAAGCTATCCTCTACAGCTAGAGGCTTAAGTAGTAGTAGTAATATATAAAAAGGTAATAGTTGTAGTATATAGACCTAAAAGCAAATTATAGCCTTAGATTCTTTAAGGGCTTTGCTATATAGTCTCTAGTTCTAATTAAACCTATATTGCGCTTCTGCCTTTTCTTTAGTAGTCTAGTACTTTTAGGGTCTTCCTACTAGTATGCTATTTATTATTAACATATCTAGAAGGTTTAGTTTATTTAGGTAATAGCTTAGCATCTACAGAATTCTTCTAGTTTAGCCTTATAGAACGCTGCTACCCTTCTTCTATTATAGCCTAATAATAACAAGTTATATTGCCTATAGCAACTTAGATAATATAAAAATAGGTTAATTTATATAACCTAATACTCCTATATATATGCGCAGTCTGCATTTATAGTTATAGGCAGTATTAGATTAGTTTTGCGCTAGGTAATAGCTTAGTAACTTATATCTCTATAGCTTTATATCTCTACAACCTGCATCTCTATAATATACATCTTTATAATATATATCTCTACAATATATAGCTCTATAATATATAGTTCTATAACTTATATCTCTATAATATACATCTCTATAACATGTAGCTTTACAATGTGCATTTCTACAACCTATAGTAGTAACCTACAGCTCTACTCTATCTAGTGCTAGGTTGCATAAGAGCTTAACTAATGCTACTAAGTACTACTTTACTAAACCTACCCTGCTCTTACAGGTGTAGGCACTAGTTAGGTGTATTCTTGTAGTAGGTAATAATAACTCTTTTTAGCCTAGCGCGCCCTGCTTATGCAGTAAAGCAGCCTAGGCAATAGTAGCGCAGCAGCAACCTATAGAGAGGTAGGAAGATATAGAGATAGACTATATAGCACCCCTCTATACTAAACTACTTTATTCTTACAGGTGTAGGCACTAGTTAGGTATGTTCTTATAGTAGGTAATAATAACTTTTCTTAGCCTAGCGCGTCCTGCTTATATAGCAAAATAGTAGCACTTACTTTATATATCTACCTAGGTTGTCTGTAATAGATAGCTCTGTAATATATAGCTCTACAACCTATATCTCTACAATATATATCTCTATAATATATAGCTCTATAATATATAGCTCTATAATATATAGCTTTGTAATATATATCTTTGCTATATAGCTTTGTAATATATAGCTCTGCAATATATAGCTCTATAACCTATATTTCTATAATATATATCTCTATAATATATATCTCTATAATATACAGCTTTGTAATGTATAGCTCTACAATATACAGCTTTACAATATATAGCTCTATAACTTATATTTCTATAATATATATTTCTATAATATATAGCTCTGTAATATACAGCTCTATAACCTATATCTCTATAATGTATATCTCTATAATATGCAGCTCTGTAATGTGCATCTCTATAACTTATAGTAGCAACCTATAGCTCTACTCTATCTAGTGCTAGGTTGTATAAGAGCTTAACTAATACTGCTAAGTACTACTTTACTAAACCTACTCTACTCTTGCAGGTGCAGGCACTAGTTAGGTATGTTCTTGTAGTAGGCAATAATAACTCTTCTTAGCCTAGCGCGCCCTACTTGCGCAGTAAAGCAGCCTAGGCAATAGCAGCGTAGTAGCAACCTGTAGAGGGGCAGGAAGATGTAGAGATAGACTATATAGCACCTCTCTACACTAAACTACTTTATTCTTACAGGTATAGGCACTAGTTAGGTGTATTCTTATAGTAGGTAACAATAACTCTTCTTAGCCTAGCGCGCCCTGCTTGTGCAGCACCTTACCTACCTCTTCTATACTTAATATCTTAATAACTATAGCTTAGAGAAAGAATCTAAAGAGTATATTCTTATTGCAAAGCTATTCTCTTTAAGTATATACCTAGAACTCTAGAATTAATTTTTTAAAATTAAGCTAACCCTAAGCATAATTTACCTTTTCTAGTTCTATAGTTATATAGTTATATTACTAGCCTTTATTTCTGCTTACTATACTTACTACCTAATATTTATATATAATAGAGAATTGCTTTATAAAAATAGTGCTGTGCGCTAGCGCTGTTATTCTCTTAGCAGTATTCCTATACTAGGTTAGAGCAATAGTAACCTTATAGTTTTAACTAGCAGGATATTGTAACATTAGGTTTAAATTAAGAAAGCGCACTTTCTTAATATATTTCTTAATTATTACTTAAAGATAAGCACATTCTACTTCTAGAAAGATATTTTTATCTATATAGCAGGATAATAAGTATTAAAAAAAGCTTTTAGTTAAAGAAATATATTCTAGCTTAAGTATCTTTTAAAACAAATATATTTAATTTTAAAGATATAGAAGTTAGAATATATTCTAAATAAAGTATTATTTAAAAAGAATATATTCTAGCTTAAGTATCTTTTAAAATAAACATGTTTAATTTTAAAGATATAGAAGTTGTAATATATTCTAAACAAAGTATTATTTAAAAAGAATATATTCTAACTTAGATACCTTTTAAAACAAATATAATAAATTAATAATCTTTTTAGTCTAGTAGAAGGCATTAAATTACTTAATAGAAATTTTATTTAATAATAGAATATTTAAAAAAAATAATAGTAGATTTAGAAAAGAAATATAGCCTTTATATAGATTGTAGTAGGCTAGTATATACAAATTTTAGATATTTAAGTACATATAATAAAAAATTAGTCTTTCTAAGTTATATTACTAATCTAGGTATATATAGCTTTGCTAATAGTGTTATTCTTACTTCTTAATAGTAGTTTCTTTCTCTATCCTACTACTACTACTCTATATTTTTAAAGATTAGTTATTCCTATACTATATCTAGTAGCTTAAAAACTAATATACTACATACTTAAATCCTTAGCTAAATATTCTTATATTATTAAAACCTTAGTAGGACCTTTTTATAGTCCTAAGGTTTTAATAGCACCTCTATATAGTCCTAGAATTAGAATAAGAGTTTATAAAAACTCTAAATAGGCTTGTTATAATTTTATACTTAATCTAAAACTTCTATATATTATTAAAATCTATAAATAGACTTTATATATTCTAAAAGTTGCCTAGGTATTTAGAATATCTTAGACACCTTGCTAGGTAAAATAGCTAAGAAGAAGTTCTTATATTATACTTAATACTACTTTTGTTATATATATTCTTAAAGTAGAATAGAATTTTAAAATATATAATTTGCGCTACTTAGTTAATTTTAAAAAGTAGAACACTAGTTATAATAGAGAACTACTGCTTTTAGCGCTATTATAAATATAGAATAACTCTTAGGTTTTTTTTTTAAATTAGTAAGAATTAGAATTTTAATTAGTGTCTATAGATTACACTATCTCCTATAGCTTTAATCTAACTAGCTTTAGTAACTAAATCTTTAGGTAGTAAAAAAGTATTTATTAGGAAACTAAAGTTTTCTAGGCAGGCTATATAGCGCAGGTGTAAAAGCATAATAAAGTTATTTCCTCTAAAACTCTAGATTTATATTAAAGCAAAGAGGTGTTTATTAGGAAACTAGGGTTTTCTAGGCAGGCTATATAGTATAGGTATAAAAGTACAATAAAGTTATTTTCTCTAAAAGCCTAGATTTATATTAAAGTAGTGCTATATATAATAAAGACAATTATTCCTGCGCAGCTAGAGTTATTATCTTCTAGTACTAGCTAGAACTTGCTTATCTGCTAATAGAAGTTATATGTAGCTAATAGTTAGGTTGTATCTTTATTATAGTTAAGAAAGATCTAGACCTTAGAATAAGTATCTTCTAGGCTAATAAAGTAGACTATAAGCTTAATATTAGTAGGAGTTTTCTTAGTTATAGTTACTATAAGCAAAATAAAGACATTATAGATAGCAGAGCTAATATAGTAGTCTACTAAATTAACCTTGCTAAGTTAAATTTTAATTTCTATGCAATATATCTTGTTTATACTATTAATAATAAGTTAATAACTAGCACGTACCTAAAGGATAGTCTACTTGCAATACTCTTATACTATATAGATAATTCTATTAAATAGTTATTCTAGTATATAGAATATATATTCTTAATCTTAATCTAGAATAATACTACTATTAGTATAGTAGTTAGTTGCATCTACGTAGACGCTGTAGTTGCTAGTGCTAATACTAGTTAATATAGATTTAAAGATAAACTTCTATAATAATACTTTATATAGCATATTTATAAAAATATTATAGTATGCACTATAGAATATAAAGGCTAAGTCTTATACAGCCTATAAGGAAGAGCACTATATTTCTAGACATATATATATTATAATACTTATTTGCTATAATAATTTAGTTAGTTAAACTTATAAAGTAGGTAAACATAATATACCTACTATTTAAGTAAGTTATTAATACTCTAACTAATAAAAGTATTAGCTATAATATAATACTAAATATAAATAGGCTAATTATTAGTTAGTAGAAGCAGTAGGCTATGCTCTATATTAACTAATATTATAGTAGCTATTAGATAGCTTGTTAGATTAAATAGTATGCAATTAAGCAGTTGTAGGTATAGGATAAAAAAGTTAGAGTATTATAGGCAAGCAACTAGGTTTATATATTCTATAGGCTTAGCTAGCGTATAATTTTTTTACTAAAGTAGAGGTAAAAGTAGCTATTACCTATAGCTATTCTAGTTCTATAATATAATTGCAGGTAAAGGCAGAACTAATTTAGTTAAGCAAAGTATTCTTTATACACACTAATTCTAATATAGTATAAAGTTATATTTAGCTTATATACAAGAATAGTAGTAGCAAAGTACCTAGTTATTTATAGTTCTACTTTACTCTTTAAAAAACCTAGGTTTCTCTGCTAGTACCTATAATACAATAGCTATAGTATAGCAATATAATATAAAAGTACTTATACACTATAATTTAAAGAGTTGTTTATACTTAATTAAGAATCTAAGTATGTTTTATAGATCTTTATAATTATATAAGCATAGGTCTTAGCTAGTAATAATTATTTTAGTCTATATATATTATTCTATAGAATTCTTACTAATCCTATATTCCTTAACTAATTATAATCTATAGTAGAACTTTTCTAACTATAGAGTTAAATCTAGAACTATAAGACTTCTATATTTTACTCTCCTTATGCATCTCCCTTTTATATACTCTACAAGATACCTTATATTCTTCCTACCTAATAGCCTCTAATTAAAAACCTAGGTTTTTTGCACTTCTCTACAGCATAAAGATGTATCTTATATACTAATAATTAGAGTACTATCTGTTTACTAGCTTAGTTTTAGGAAACTATTAGCTTATAATAGATAAAGAGCCTTAAGAATAGTAGGTAGAAGTTACTAACTTTTTTATACTCTAGTATACTTTAGTTAGTTACAAGTTAGTAGAAGCAAACTATGTTTATTACTACCTGCATGTCTTCTAATCTATAAAGTGCAAATAGTAGAGTTCCTTTAATATTAAAAATTCTTTTAATTATAGTATAAGTATTAGCTAGACTAAAAATTATAACTATAATAATAATATAAAAAGGCATCTTTCTAGATAGGCCTAGAGTAAGACATTCTAAGTAGTAGTAGATATTAAGACTTACTAGTATATTTATAAGATTAACTAATTTGCTAATATATATCTTAATATTAAGGCATTGCTGCTTGTGTATCTTGTTAACAGCTACTTAGCAGTAGGCCCTTATATATAAGATATTAACTAGACTATAGCCTCTACTAGCGCAGATTATTATATTAGATAATATATCTGCTAGAGGAATATTATTAATATTAATAGTGCTATTAAGGCAATAGTTTAACTTATCTAGGTAGATATTAGTAGAGTAGCTAATAACCTTCTCTTAAAATGCAAATATAGATATAATAGGCTTATACACACTTAGAATATAGCGCGTAGATAGTAGTGCATTATAGTAACTAATATAAGTAATAAACATAAGGTTAAAGCTATACTATATAATTAAATCCTAGTAACTATTAAGTAAGTTAATTATAATTATAAGCTTCTATGTATTGTAAGTTAAATAGTAAGAATAAACAGGAACAAATTATACCTTATCTACTTTAGAGAGGCTATTAGTTAAGTAGTATTAAATAAATATACTATCTATAACTTTATTATTTTTAAAGCTATCTGTTAGTAGTAGTAGTAGGCTAAATAGAGGATTGTTTGCTATTGCAAGTAGTTATTAGATAGCTTATTAGACTAAAGGTTAATAAGTAGCTAAGCAGAGCTATTGCTATAAGAAAAGTAATAGATTGTTTTAGAAAAGAGACTAAGTATATATAGTCTAATAGTATTGTCTCTTATATAAGTATAGGTAAAGATAACTACTACCTAAGGCGCCTCTACTAACAAAGTATATTATATACTTATAGGTAAAGGTAGCTCTACTTATTACTGTATATACTATGTAGTAATATAGGTTAATATAGTGCAGTAATATAGATTAATATTATTAAAGGTAAAGGTAGTACTATTTAACACTATATATATTATTTAGTAATATAAATAGATATAATTAAGCTATTTCTTATTATCTAATTAAATATAGAAGTTAAAAGGAACTATAAGTTTTAAGTATAGTTTATAACTACTATCTACTTAAGTCCTGTATGTAAATTCTATACTAATGCCCTATAAATTATTCTACTTAGAATATTAAGTATATATATAAGTAGAGCTAGGTATTAGTATACTATTATATCTTATAAATAAAGTAAATTTGCACTTGTATACTTTATAAAACTTAAAACCTAGGTTCTTCTACTAACACCTAGAGTGCGTAAGCTTTGTTAACTTACTTTTTTACTATAGTAAGTTTTTAAGCGCCTAATAGCGTTAAGATTCTAGAGATATAAATATATGTAAAAAAGAACTTTTTATATAAATAAATTAATATTTATATAATTAAATTTAGATACTATATATAAATAATCTACTAATTATAGTATAGTATATTAAACACTACTATAAGCCTATATATTGCACTATAAGTAGTGTAATAGTCTAGTCTATTTTTTAAATTACTAAATTTAGCTATACTTTATTTTTAATGCCTTTTACCTAATATACGCAGCATACTTGTTTCCTATTAGCTTTTAATTAAAAACCTAGGTTTTCTAGACGCTGCTCTTATATAAGAGTATCTACTACTATTCTGCTATAGTCTTCTAGATATAGACTTAAGTTAGTAAAGAAAAGCATCTATAGTTAACAAGGAGCCTTAAAGATACTAGAAACTAGTTATAGTAAGATAGTTTAATTAAAAAGCATAGACACTTAGTTCTTCTATTCTTAGGTATAAGTTTCTATTAGCAAATTATATCTATTATTTCTATTTTGTGCGCTGTTAGGGTTGTTAAAGTTATTAGTAGAATAGTATTAATATATAGGAGTACTTAGACTTAGGCACAAATCTATTTAGAGCTTTAAAATATAACAATAACTATAATATTAGTAAGTTTAGACCCTACTAGTGCAAGCACAAGCAATATAAGCATATAGCAAACTTTAAACTAGATTATTAGGTCTATAAAATTAATAGAATTGTAGACGTAGATATTAATGCCTAAGTAATATTCTTAATATATGCTATTAGTAATAACTTAGTAGTAGGCTTGCATGTATTAGAGTTTGTCTATAGTGTAGGTTTAATAAGATTCTACTATTATATTAAACGCTAGGTCTTCTAAAGCATTACCTAGCGTAATATTGCTATTAAGTTAATAGTTTAGCTTGTTAAGGTATATATAGGCAGGGTTGCTAATAATACTATATATAAATGCTAGAAATATGTACCTTAATTTGTCTAGGAACATAGTGTAGCACTAAAAGTAGAGGGCATAGTAATAGGCCTTATAGCTTGCTATAGCAAGTTCTATGCTAGCCTAAATACTTCTTCTCTAGAAGTTAGGATGCAAAAGTATAGTAATAATTAGCCTTTATAGATATTTAGTTAGAACTTATAATATAGAGATAAGTAGAGCAAACCTAGTAAACTTTGAAAATATTGCTATTAGCATTACAACACACATAGACACTAGGTATTAATGCCTTCTCTCTATAGCTGTTAGTAGGTAGTAGTAGTATACAAAATTAGTTCTATGCTATAGCGCCTAGTAGTAGCTAGACCTATAAGCAGTTGTAATATAAAGTAGTAAAGTTAGAGGATAAAAGCAAACCTAGAAGGTGTTATAGATTATCTATTTAGCTAGTGCTACGCATAACCTGCTTATATACAAGTAAAAGCAGGTTATGCTAGAAGTAGTATATTTATAAAATAAAGACTATAGCATAGAGCGTATATATAAGTAAAAGTAGGTTATACTATAGTATAGTATAATACTTTATTACTCTATAATTATACTAGGTCTTTATATTATATCTTGTAATATATTAGCTTTATATAACTTCTAGTCTACTATATTACTATACTAGTTCTAGGACTTTGTGCCTAATTACAAACCTATAGAGTTGAAAAACTAGAAGTAAATATATTTATAGTAGTAATAATAATGCAGTAGGTTCTCTAAGGCTTATTAGAGATAAAGATATTATTATATATAAGCACAAGGTTAAGATTAGTATGCCTAGAATAATATACTTCCTACTAGCATTGTCTAGAGGTTTTACTAAAATTCTTTTATTATATTAAACTTGCTTATTCTTTTAGTAGTAGATTAGATTTAGACTTAATAGTTCTTATAAGGGACATAGTAGAATACTATACTTATTACCTATAGGTACTACACTACAGGTTTTTATAGATATAAAAGTAGTAAGAGTGCATCTTTTAAGTTTATTTAGTATTTTTTTTGCTCTATAAATCCTCTAGGTATTAATAGTAAAGTATATAGGTTGTTATTACAAGCGCGCGCATGTTAGGATAATAGATATTGCCCTTATAATAATAGCTATCCTACTAGCCTAAGATACTATTAGTATGCATACGTTACTTCTTTTAATTAGAGATTACTATTATTACCTACTACTACTTTTATATTACGCTATAATAACAAGTAGGATTAGTTGCTAGTAATATAAGTTAGGTCTCTATGCTAAAGTTTATCTAATATATATTGTTTGTATTCTAATTATCTAGTATTATTAGAAAACCTTAGTTATTAAATACTAGCTCTAAGAGACTATTATATAGTGCACTAGCCTCTTATCTATTTAGACCTAATTCCTCTATAGCAAAGCAAGATTTTTGTTTTTTAGTTAGGATTAAACTAGCACTTACTAATTTAATATAGTAGTCTATATTACTAATATTACAAACCTATATACTAGTATAAAGCAATTATACTTCTACTAATATTAGATATTATAGAAGTCCCCTACAGTGTTACACTAGACCTTACATAGGCTTATTCTAGAAACCTAGGTTTTTAGATATTAGCCTTTTTAAATAACAGCACTAGTTTTGCTATAGCATTATAAGTTATACACTAAGTTAATTATTGCACTTTAGACTTAATAACAATTATAAACTACTTATAACTTCTATTCTATACTTTATTATAAGCAATATACTAGCTATTTAGATTAAGTATAATATTAGAGTTATAAAAACATTACTATATATAAGGCTAGCTTATAATTAATTCCTCTTTTTGCCTTAGTGTATATATACTTTAAGATAGGCCTATCTAACAAACCTAGGTTTCTAGTACTTAGTGCTTCTTTCTTTTGCATTTGCATCTTAGAGATAGTTACTAATCTAAAGTTTAATATTAAATAATTAAAGCTAAACTTTTATTATTATTAAGACTAAAGCTTGTTATAATGTAGTAGGTAGACACAGCAGCGTCTCTAAGTATCTTTATATACTGCTATTTCTAGTAGTAGTTAAGAATATTATGCACTAGTGTTAGAGTAGTCTACTTAGAAGCAAGTAGGTAGACTATATCTATAAGCTCTATTATGCCTAGAGCTGTTAATAATACAAGAATAACCTAAACATAGTAGTTTTCTAGTACTTTTTCTATATAATCTACAATCTTAGTAAAGAAAATGCATAGTAGTTAGACATCTAATTTATTATATAATTCCTTACTATATAGAATAATCTTATAGATCTATATATTATAGAGTATCTTAGTAAAGTAAGAAAATATATTCTTATAGCAGGTGCGCAACTTTTTGCTAAGGAATATAATCTTGCTAGGTTCTAGTAGAGCAAAGTACTCTTAGAATAGAAAGTCTATATATTAAGATAGGTTAAATAATTAGCCTTTATACATCTCCTTAGAAAGCATAGGTGTCTAGTTCTTAGCTAGAAAGGTACTAAGCATAAGCTAATTATAGAATACTTTTATTTTAGGTGTAGATGCTTTGTCCTTAAATATATAAAATATAAAGTAAAAGTAGTATAATAATATTACTACCTTTAGTATATATAAAGCGCTTGTAATTAATATATTATAGTTTTCTATATTAACAAAGATAATAAATAGTAGGTTTACTTTAAAGATATTACTTTATTATAAAAAAAAACAGCATACAAAACATTACTATATATAATTTATTATAGTAGAGCACAAATAGGATAGTTAAGAGTTTGCTAGGCTTATTTACAACATTAATAAAAAGCTTATAGATAGTAGTACTACTAGAGGCTATATTTTACAATATTATAGTTATTAATAGACGCGTAAAGTAAAAGTAGTTTATATATTTTAATATTAAGCATAAATACAAAGTAATAATAAACACCTCTATAGAAGAGCACTACTTTTACTTAGATAACTAAGATATATAGTAAGAGCAGTATTGCCTTACCTAGAAAGTTAACTCTTTCTAGTACAAAATTATTATCTCTATTGTAATTATAGATAGTTGCTATAGTTTATACTAATATTAGAAAAGTAGTTCTGTGTATTAAGTATACTATCTATATAGCGCAGAATAAAGAATAGATCTATTTAGGTACTAAGAACAAAGACCTTAAAAGAATTAATTTAATATAGGTATACTTTAAAAACCTAAGCTTTTTATTCTTTGTTAGATTTATAGCTAAGCTCTACAAGTGCTACCTATACATGTCTAAGAAGTTAGTTAGAGCTAGAGCTTAGAAACCTAGGTTTCTAATCTAAAAACAATAAATAGTTAAACTAGTAGAAGGCTAGCGTGTAAAGTTTTCTTTTTATACATACTAAAAAAAAGCTATATATAGCAATATAGTGCCTACTTAGTATAAGTAGTAGATAGATAATATTAGTAATAGTTATATAAAGTATTAATTATATAGACTTAAAATTAATACTTTGCATAGCTTCTATATACTAACTATATATATATTTAGATAGCACTAGAAAGTAGTTTAGCACATAGACAGCACTAGAAAGTAGTTTAGCGCATAGACAGTTATAATATATAGTTTAGTATATTGTATACTATAATATAATATAGCAATCTTATATAATATATATTATATAATTATATAGAAGAGTATATACTTACAATAACAAGAACATAGCGTAAATATTAACTTATCTATATCTATTAATTACTATAGTAGTAGTATTGCAGTATTAGAGAAGTGTATATATAGATAGCACTAGAAAGTAGTTTAGCACATAAATAGTTACAATATATAGTTTAGTATATCTCTACTATAACACTATAGTTTCTACTACTACCTATAGAGGTTGTATTATATTACTATAACTTAAGGCTTGCTGCAAGTATGCAGTATTATATTATTCTAAGTTATTAGGTTAAATTTAGGTTATGTTTTAACTTTTATAGAGGTATAGTTATAGGCTAAGGTTTTTAATGTTTAAAGAAACTTAGAGCTAGACCTAGCCCTTTTCTAACAGAACTATACTTTTTTTAGCTAGTTAAGAAGTATAAATAGAAAATTAGCTACTTTTAGAAAAGTATATATAACTAGCTATATATAGTATTTCTACTACCTAGGTTACTTATACTTCTACTTAGATTTATTAAATACTATAATCTTTATAAATATTAAAGCTATTCTATACTAGAAAAAAACTCTTTTATAAATAATTAAATACTCTAGAATAATAAAGAAAAAGTAAAAACCTATAGGTATAAGCTTTTACTTTTTAGAGCATAGCTTAGGCAAGTTAATTACTTCTATTAAAATATTATATAGGCTTTTTTCTTTGCCTAACTAGTAGGTAGTAGTAAAGATTTTTTAATAATAATTTATACTTTATATAATATAGCTATTATATAGCTAAAATACTTCTAATTTACTACTAGATATTATTAGCTAAAATACTATATAAAGACTAGTACAGCTAAGAGCTAAAGTTAAAGTTTTCTTTTATACTATACTTTATATATTCTAGTTTTATTACTATATATTAAAAAAAAAACAAAATTTCTACTAATAGCTAACTCTTCTTTTTTATTCTAGCTTATCTATAGATAAGCTAGTATCTTTTCTAAAACTATATAAGTTAATCTACTCTACTCTACTACTATAATCTAAGTACTTTTAAGCTTTATATTTTATTAACTAGTACTATATTATAATAGGTAAAGAAGCTATTATAAAAAGACTATATACTTACTAGCCTAGATTACTTAGCTATACTATTAAAGACTTTATTTACTAATATATAGATAGTTTTACTTACTAAAAAAGCCTAGAAAACTAGTACTAGATTCTATAACTTGAAATAAACTTAGCTATATTTAAAGAAATACTTATAAGTTATTAATATAAAGTACTTTAGGTTATAGAAAAGTAGTAAAAACATAAATATTCTATTTAATAATAAAGTAAATAAATTATAGAACTTTTTATATTTAATTAAAGCTATGTAACAACTAAAGTATATAGATTTAATCTAGCAAATAAGATAAGTTTTTTTAATTAAGATATTAAAGCATTGCTCTATTAGAATATACTCTAACAACTATTTATTCTAGAGTTTATAGCAAAAGAAGGTTAGAAAGTAAAGAAAACTAAAGATAGTATAGACCTTAAAAATTCCAATGCAACTTTTACGCAATTGCTATACAACACCTAAAGCAAGGCTGTTAAGTTTGCGTCTGCGCAGCGTTTAGCCTGGCACTACGCTAGAAGCTATACTATTGCCCCTCTTAAAAGCCCTTCCCTCTTTAACTACGATATACCTGCGTAGATCGATACTAGCCCTTGGCTTAGTGAAGAAGAAAAGACTGGGCTGCCTTTTTATTTGTGGGATATCAAGAACAAGAAGACTGTCCATACATCAACACTCAAAGATCGACAGCCCGAGTATATGTGTATCAGCCACACATGGGGTCGCTGGCGGAAGCCGTCCAAGATCAGGTTAGAGGGTGTCGAATGGCTCATTCCCGAGAACACACGCTTTGATGTCACGACACTACCACAATTGCTGGAAAATGCTGACTTCGGGCTTGAGTACATCTGGCTGGATCTCCTCTGTATTCCTCAGGACGATACGTACATCGCCAAAAGAGAAATCGCCAGGCAAACTTGTATCTTCGGTAATTCTATTCCTTGTGCCATTTGGTTTGGCCCTGATGTTCCAAGCTGGGAACCAATGAGCAGGTCTCTAGCATGGCTCTGTCTCGACTACCTGAACTCGACCGGATGGGAGGCCGGGATCAGAATCAACGACGAAACCCTGGCAGTCGAGCGCCCAGTAATGCGGGACCCGATAGCAACTCCAGACTTCATGAAGCAGCTGGGTTGTATCGCAGACCATCCGATTGGTATTTTTCGCACCGAGGAGAATACAGACGGAACTAAAACCTACCACTTGCCGAGTTGGTTCACCTCGTTATGGACTCTGCAAGAAGTCTGTCTGAGATCGTCCATGTTCCTTCTAGACGAGAAATTGCGGCCATTCAGAGCACGGGACAAGACACCGATTATGTTTGACCAACTAATGGCGTTTCTCAGCATTCCGCAGACAGCACATCGGCCGGGTTGTCATCTCGATGCTTTCTTGGATGATTATCTGGTTGTGCAAACGGAGACTTCTGGAGGAAGATGGGACTCAGCAGAAAACCGTCAACGAGCGCACGACCTGGTGTACAAGATGCGGTCAGCAGAGATGCAACACGAGGCACAGCTGCAACGTGCAAACGTGATTCCACGTGGGTGCTTGGAGATTCTCGATCTCGGAACTAAAACACAAGAGATTCAGGACGTTGCCAGAGAGCCCATCCGTATACTTCGCCTCGCTGATGGTCGAGAATGCAAAAGAAGCCGAGCTATCGCCATTATGTCGGTGCTCGGATGCACCAAATGGTATCAGGATTCTTTGCAAAACGATTCCGAGGACCAGGTATACACAGAATCGTTGGTCCTCGGCAGGTACCCACTAGCGTTTTTACAGGAAGCGGCGAACCGCTTTGGAGCTGGTTTCTACAACTGCAACCTCCAACCAGGGCCCAAAAGCAATTTGCAGGATCGTCTCGTTCCCGAAAATTTGCCTAGTGGGTCCCTCCTCCCATTCTGCAGTACGATTGGCAACCCTTATGGCATCTCTCCGGTTGCGCCGTTTGTGTCAGCCGATCTGCAACTCGGCGTGACCCATCCTTCCGTGAAGTCTTGGTCTACTCAGCAGGACGGTAGTGTCTATATCTCCCAGGCTGCAATACTTGCCACTCAAAAGGACATGATCGAAGGTCGCCAGTATGACATTTGGTTCAACATATATGTTTGCAGCGTACTATTTGAAGAGCCATGGCAGTCTCGTAGGGCTCTCACATTTCCAGAACTGTTGCCAATGCTGCCGCCTGAATTGGATCCCATTTTCATCGTCACAATTGAGGGAAATGTAACGAGCATGGGTGTTTTGATGCATCGGTTTTCGGACAAAGAAATGGTTAAAGTTGGTACTTGGTATACTGCAAATACGAGCCTATGGGACAAGGCTCTTTCTTCAACAACGGTCGATTGGATAGTTCGCTAAGGAAGGTTTTCAGCATATCTATCTTGGACAGCAAGCGAACTGTCTATCTCTCCTAAGACTATACATCTTCGAATCTTTAAATCTCTGCTGCTATGTCTTAGCAACCTAATTTTAAACTGCTTTCTGCTAAAGATAGGATAATCCTAGCTATTAAAGCTATTAGAGCTAATATAAGCAAATAATATACTGCTTTAAATTATATAATATTTTATATAGATTTCTATAGATACTAGTGTACTAATTGTTAAAATAATTTTATTATAAATATATACTAAATAAGTAATTTCTAGAAACTAGTATAAGTATATAATAACTTTATATAATTATATAACTATTAAATAAAGTAAGCTATGTTTAGCTTCTAGTTTTATCTATTATATACAGAATACTTGCTTTACTTAACTAAATGTTTTTAAAGATATATACGCATTGTACATAAGAAGAAAGAAAACTCTCTATGCAGGCAACATCTTGCGCGATGAACTTACTTCGTGTAGGCAATCTACAAGACCATCACTAGACTTATGTGGACGGACTTGGCCGACACGGGAGAAACAAGAAGACAGGCCTAATTTTAGAACACCTTGCTGCGGTGGCTGGGTAAGAGGAAATGAAGACGATGCAGAAGTTCAGTTAGCGACTGCATTCAGGAGACAAGTGTCGATTCTGTAACTTGCAGGAATAGTATAATTGAATAATAGATTATTGGAAAAGCAAGCGAATTATGCTGCGACTAAGGCACACGTAGTCAACTGCACTGCAAGACTATAGCACGTGTCTGTTGCTACCCTGTTGATACATATGCCGACAATAGTCCGCAGGGTCTCCTGGCTCCGTGAAGTCGCTAGTAAGGGGGCTATGCTTATCATCAACCTGCTGACGTATCAAGCATACTAAGCCTCGCCGAGAAGGCGCCAGCCAACGTTGCACCGTAAAGCAACCACTTCTCTGCTGCGCGTTTTCTAACACCATATTTTAGAAATCAGAAATCATGGCGTTCCTCGATCGAACTTCTTTCTCCTATTTCTTTGATTGGGTCGTCATTGTCGTGTTTTTGGGCATCGCTGGCGCATTCAGCTTCCTGGAGCCCGTCAAGCGAGACTTCTCCCTGACAAACGAGGCCATCTCGTTTCCCTATCGCAAGGATACTATCTCGATACCTGTTCTATTCGTCGTCGCTGTCGCCGCGCCTGCTATCATCATCGCTGTTGTATGCGCAGCTATTGTTCGCCTACCGCCGCAACCCGGACCTATCCCTACGCGCAGGACGATATGGAAACGAAAGTTATGGGAAATCCACGCTTCCTGGCTTGGCCTCGCCCTTTCACTTACTCTATCCCTTTTCCTCACTCAGACAATGAAAAACATGTT
Organism: Didymella segeticola; assembly: GCA_004522025.1. NCBI lineage: Eukaryota > Fungi > Ascomycota > Dothideomycetes > Pleosporales > Didymellaceae > Didymella > Didymella segeticola. The sequence continues at coordinate 2,000,612 of SDAV01000008.1, read as the reverse complement.
TGGAAAACCCCGTCCAGATTTCCTTGCACGATGCAAGCCGGACATTGCAGCTATGAGCAGCTATCTCGTGGGCGGCTACACTAGCGAAGCTCTCGAGGGTACGTCGCAGCTCGTGAGATGGGAGATCTGCACAAGCAAAGATGGCAGTGCGTTTGGAAAATCAGAGTTCATTGATGGATTCAGAAGTTTCCCAAGTGGTCACTGCACTGGTAGGTCTGCGTCATTCTACAACACATGATTACGAACGGCTAATTGGGTCGCGTCAGTCGCTTTCGCAGGCTTAACCTATCTCAGCTTCTTTTTGGCCGCGAAGCTGTCCGTCGTCGTCCCTTTCGTAACGCCCGTGCGACAAGATTTGTCGCCGCAACAAAGAGCTTTAAGTACGAGGACGAACGCTGCCGCTCCTCCCTTGTACCTTTTGGTAATTGTCTTTATCCCAGTAGCGGCTGCAATCTACATTGCATCTACACGATTCACCGACTACAAGCATGCAGGCTTCGACGTTTTGTTTAGCTCTCTGGAGGGCTTCGTAGCCGCCTGGTTTGCGTTTCGGCTATACCATCTTCCCGTTCGCAGCGGCGCTGGATGGGCATGGGGACCTCGACATCGAAAGGCGGCTTTAGGGATTGGACTGGGTGTCGGGAACTACGGCATTGGATTTCATTCCGAGGGTAAAGTAAAAAGACCACGCGACGTCGAGCAAGGAGCTGCGGCTGAGGGGCACGCGACCGCAGTTGAGTTGCAGGATTTGGAGCTTGTTGGCACCGCAGGTGGAAGCTACGAGAGCCATCGGGCGCTCGTGTGATGTGTCACCAGTCGTTGGAATCGGTCTCAGCTAGTTGGGATCGGGAGTCGAGAGCGATGGAGGAACTCAATACGGTATAGTGCAGTCCACTAGCGGCTCGAGCTACGGTGTTGAGCGAAAGTGGTGTAAGGGGTGGCGAGTGCTTACGTGGTAAATTTTGGAATCTTTACAAGGATCTAGAGGCACGAATTGGATTAGCCATTGGCTGAAGTCATTTTAGCTGGCTCACAGAGGAGGTGCGACTCCGTTATCATTCAAATTACAGCCCCTGGACGTCGTTCCCCACTTACATCACTTTTGCTGGCACGGTTACAGTAGTGTACGAGTCTGATATGGGCGAATCACAATCCTTTACACGTACACGTGGGATTTGTGCCCATATACGAATGCATGCGCGCAACGCAATGTGTGGTAGAGCCCCACAAAGCCTCATCGCACACCTGCAGCAATAACGGTATAAAGCTGTAAATGTTGAAAATTATCACAAGATTTTTAGTAGAGTACCTGTCCGGCGGTTAGGATTACATCCAGACCGCAATGGAGCATGAGCAAAGCCTGGAGCTGACCAGCAAGGAGCCATCCCCTCCGTTCCAATAGCTGGCATTCATATGCTTGCCTCTTGTCACGCCCTTAATTCGGACGCAACAACGCATGCACACTCAAGCCGTTGAAACACCCCTACTGTGCTATCTTTGAAGGATAGCGCGGCTAAACAATCTGACTCTAATTCCACGAGTGGGGAAGTAGATGATAGGCCGTCGGTGAGTAGATTGCTAGCTGATTTTTGGACACAAGTTAAAGAAAACAATGCTATCATGTAAAAGTATATGGAGAACACGTTGTGACTGCTTTGGTAGCAGATCTACACATTTCACTTCGACACAGTCGATCCAGGTTTGAATGGCAATGATGCGTATAGTATCTGACTATCATACGGCCATTACCTACAGGCTTGACTGCTTATTGCTTGTTCGGAGGCCCTGGCGGCCTTATGTTCTGACTTGTGTGCATCTCAACGTAGATAAGCTACTCTTATTCCACCTTCGCCACGATAGGCGCCATCCCGTACCATCCTATGGTTACTATACCTAGAAAGGCTGCTAAGCAGCTGAATACCAGTGCTAAGATACCCCTCGGCGTGAACCCAGCCGGTAGCTGGCCTGGTGCACGGTTTTCGTTTCGCAGATCGAACACATCAGCAGTGTTGCCTGCTGCATTACCACCAGTAGGTATGTCTGAGGCCGTGCAGCTGTCCAGGTGATCCCTAGGGATCCCATCAGTCAGTTGCTTCTGGATGGATAACGGAGACTCGATCATAGTAGCGACTAGTCCCGATACGACATGCCACTCGATATGGCAGTGGAACAACCAGACGCCAGGATTATCCGCACGGAAGCGGAGGACAAGGTTACCGTTCGGGTTCACGAGGACTGTATCACGCCTCATTGGGCTTGCTGGGAGCGAGTTGGCTGTAACGACACTGGAATTGTACGGGCCCACTGCTTCATCGGAGCGATGCACAACCTGAAAAGCATGACCGTGGAGATGGAAAGGATGTCTATGTGACGTTAGTTAAGATCAAAAAAATCTCTTGCCAATGCTTTCGAAGACTTAAATGGGGAATACATGGCATGCCATGTACGTACTTTCCCGGATCGTTGTTGTTCAGTATGATTTCAACAACTTGATTTTCAGCCAGTATGAATTGGTTTGTGTTCGACCCATACACGAGCGGATTGGTAGCGTTGTTACCCGTAGAGAGAACGCTATACAGCGTTGGAACCTTCGGTGAAACATACGTTATGTCATTAAAGAAGGCACTGGAGAATAGATCAGCCTGGGTTACCACCAACGCCCACTGAAGGCTACGGCTACAACTTCTTTTTTGATCGCAAGTACGTTTGCAATTGAGATTGCAACCACTGCAGATGTACAGGTTCTATAACACTGGAAGAGAAACTCACTAGTTTGCTCCATCTCCAAGGTTGTCCATTTTCATATCCAAAGTGATTGACCGGTCGACGTGATCAAGTATCGGCTGTCTGTCCTCTGGCAGCAGCGTAAAATCGTCGAATGGGTCAAAGGTCTCAACGGGCTTGGGGTCCGGTTTGATTTGAGCCTCATCATAGACCAACCACCCTGTCACATTAGGGTTTAGGTCTGAAGGGATAACGTCGAATAAATCCTATTAATCGGTACGTTCTATCAGCCTGCAAATCTTAAAAGACGGGGAAATACCACAAGTCTGATTGCATTTGACTTACTTGATCCATACTCCCAACGAACGCGAAGTTTCGATCGGTTGAGTTCTTCGCAGTGATTAAGACACTATACCTTTGTGCAGCGGTCATGTAAATCATACTAGCCTCTGTTGGCTCAGTGTAGACACCGTCCACTTCAACGATCGTCATTGTGTGCTCTTCAAACCAAACGTATTGTGCCGCAAAAGCGCCCATGTTGATCATCCTTACAAGGTATGTCCTCCCTGGCATGATGGATATCGAGAGATCTCTTGCATCATTGACGAGAGCGGATTTTGGTACAGGCTCAGCGCCAGATGGGTTCGCAATGCTGAGGAATCCCTTCAGGAGCGGGTTCATGAGGCTGTGATACCAGTCCGAGAACGATAGGATGATTTCAGAATCATAGAGATCTTTATGTGGAGAGTCGGAGTCATGGATGATGAATGGTGCACGTAGACCATCAGGATACTGGCCCCTACTATGAGAGTGATACCAATAGGTACCGGGCTGATCGACCTAGGTATTTGTTTAGACGGTGACTTTCCGCAGATATCCCGAGAACTTAATTACCGTAAAATTGTACGTGAATACCCCACCCGGTGGTATGTCGCACTGTGTGACACCAACTGGGCCGTCCATATGCGTTGTTCCATTTTGGAAGAGACCATGGAAATGTAAACTGGTGGACTCGTTGCCGAGAGAGTTCTTGACATTCACGATGACGCGGTCTCCTTTAGTCACACTGATGGTGGGAATGGGCCATTTTCCATTCACTCCAATGACCGGGCGATTCAGTAGGTTGTCGGGGTTGGCATATACCCAGCCAATGTCGAAGTCGTAGGCAACCGTCGCTGCATGTGTAGGAACAATACGATATGACAGCAGCGTGAACGCAACACAGAGAGGCGCAAACATATTGATGGGTAGAGAAGCTCAGGGGTCGCTGTCGAGGATGGCTTGCTCGAACCTTCAAATTGATGTAAGGCACTGCAGTGTTTTCTCGCCCACAGAACTTGCCCATGAGCAAAAAGACGGTCAGGGAAGCATAACGGCAGATCAGATAACAGCTCATGCATGCATTGTCCGAGTCATTCTTATCTGATGATCCGATAATTAGTTTTATCTGATGATCCGATGATTGATGAGACTGTCAACGTGGCGGCAGCTGGCGCTTTCATTAGTGGACGTAAAGGCAAAACCGAAATACGACACCCGAACTGCGGGAAATGTGGACTCCCGAAATACGACTCCCGAAATACGAGAGCCCGAGAAGGCTCCGAGTACCAGTGCATCCCTGACATCCTTGATATCCTTGTGTCAAGCCCAGCCCGCCTCGGCGAGGAAACAAGTCTAATAGCGCTTCGCTACAGACTCTCAATTTAGCTTGGTACCAACCTCGCCGGACTTGCTCTTAGGTGCAAAATAGTCGTTCATAGCGCTCAACAACAGTACTTGCCTCATCCACGATACTGCTCGCATCCTTACAACGTCATTGTCCTTGCAGCGATAGCTATAGTCCATGAAGATGCCGAACATTTTCGCTCTCCCAGGTGATTCCAGTGTCCTTGCTCGGTATTAGTCGATAGATCTAACAATCACAAGTATTCTTCGTTTGCTTTCGCGAGAGCCTCGAGACGAGCATCATCGTGTCTGTACTTCTGGCATTTCTTAAACAGACCCTTGGTCCCGATCAAGACTTCGCAGTTCGAAAGAAATTGGTCAAACAGGTGCGCAGAAGTCGGAGGACAGGAACGAGATGGGGTTGTTGAAGCTAATAGAGTTAGATATGGTTTGGAGTTGCTCTTGGGATACTCATATGCTTGATCATCGGAGCTGGCCTGATTGCTGCCTTTTACACCGCCGGCAAGAGGGCCTTTGTATCTGCAGAATATGTTTGGGAGGGCGTTTTCGCCATCGCCGCGTCTCTCATTATCACCCTGATGGGGGCCGCTCTGCTACGGATCAACAAATTGCAAGATAAGTGGAAGGTAAAGCTCACCAAAGCTATGGACGCCAATATCACTCGTGCACCTTCCGTCTCAGGACGACTTGGCAGGTGGTGCGAGAGAAATGCGATGTTCCTCTTGCCATTTGTAACAGTACTGAGAGAGGGCATCGAGGCGGTTCTGTAAGTACAAATCTGTGCAACACAGCATTGGTAAACGCCTGGTGCTGACGCGACCTAGCTTCATTGCTGGTGTAGGGGTTGGGATGCCTGCGACATCTTTTCCCTTGGCTATTCTATGCGGGCTGGGAGCGGGCATACTTGTTGGATACTTAGTGTACAAGTGAGCTAGTCGTCTCACTGAGGCAGATTCGATACTAATCTGAACAGGGGTGGCAATCGCACGTCTATGCAGATCTTTTTGGTGGCCTCCACATGCTTCCTGTACCTCGTGGCAGCAGGTCTGTTCTCCAGAGGAGTATGGGATTTCGAAACAAATGCGGTACGAAGGTAATCCTCAACTCATTCAACCATAATTAATCAGGCACAGTGGGTCAAGATTGCAGGTGAAGGCGCTGTAGAGGCAGGGGCCGGACCGGGATCATACGACATTCGCAACAGCGTATGGCACGTCAATGTAAGATAACCCAAGATATGCGATATCATCTTTGCTGAAGATACATAGTGTTGCAGCCCGACCAATTATGCAGATGGCGGTTGGGGCGTTTTCAATTCGCTATTCGGCTGGCAGAACTCCGCGACGTATGGATCTGTTATTTCATACAATCTTTACTGGCTCGTTGTGATCGCTGGTTTCCTTTGGCTTGCACACAAAGAAAGAAAGGGAAGCAAAACACCGGAAAAGGGGACTCCCAACGTAACAGAGTCTCCAAGCAATAGTGGACCCACCGAAGAGGTCATATTGAAAGAGCCAGTGAAGGAGGTTGCATCGGCTGGTGTCTCTTAAATTTGTGTTGCTCACTGCGAGGTATGGCATACTATATCAACCGCAGACCTTCTTTCAGGCTCGACGTTTGAAACCTCAGGCTGGACTAGCAGAGGCAGATTGGATTTCATTGCACGTGGCGTGGTCGCAGAAACGATATACATGTGAAGAGAGCTAATTTACTTCATCGATGTGGAGTCGTGTTCGTAAAGCTATCGTATCCCTATCTCTCGAGAGCGTATGTCACTTATGATGCGCAAACACTTTGTGCAGCAATCTTGTGACGAAATCTCGATACCTCTCTTGTCTGAACTGACAAGAACTGTCCGATCCCCTATGAACATAGTTTTGTTGCTGGTAGGATCTTGAGTCCGATCGCAACCAGAACACTGGCGAATAATAGCTGGACATGGAAGATCACGCAAAGCCAGTATTCTGCTTGACTACGATTGCAGTTCTTCAAGGGGGATGAGAGGCTGCGTGTTTCTGTAGCCGACCTACCCCTTGTTCGTTTAGTCGGAATTTTCCCGGCGTTGCTTATCAGATTCTAGCTGCATATGCGCTAAGACCCAACGATACCAGCTTGGAACTTCGCACTCTCTCTCTCGCACCCGCAATGGAACAGGAGACCGACGATCTTAGCGGCGATTCGTATCTGGATTTTTAGTACCTACTGCTTCGAGCCACAGCGTGGGTGCTTAGCATTGGGCTGTTTCCGACAAGCTTGGATGGCTCGTATCTTGTGACTCTTGTCGACGTACGGGTCCTGATCAACACAATGCAAGATCCTGAGCACCATGAACGAATAAACTAAGCAACATCGTAAGGCAAACAAACCCCCCGATTACAAGGTTCACGCAAAAAATTGAGGTAAACCACATGCTACCTCTGATTCGGGCTAAACTGACCGTCAATTTGCAGCGGCCAGTATTTCGCTCAAAATGCGAACCATATTAGCTCACGTAGCGCCTATTCGCTGCGATGGTCTACGGAGCCTAAGCCTTCGACGACAAGTACTTGGCAAGCTTGTTTGGTCTTATCAGATCCACCGGTGCGCGGCATCTGATAAAATTTTCCAAGCCGCTTGATTAGCGTCCTATCAACACAAGGGTTCGCAGCCACACATGAACCACAGAAAGTCACTTCAGTAGGAGTGACAGCTCTAGATCGTCAATATCTCGGTGCGGTGTTGGTCATGAATTTGAATCCCACGCTTCGCCCCCTTCGTGGAGCTATCAGATGACCCACGTTGTGCTCCGTGTGTGGACCGTTAACAGCGCCCAACATTGCGAGGTCTGGTACATCCTTCATACCATCTGTCAGATCCACTAAGCGATTTTTTTCTGCCACTCTATGAAGGCTTCCCTTGACGGCTACAGGGCTTCCCTCAAGCCAGCCTTCGAAGATTTAAAGAACCCTTGTATCTTTAAGTTTGAATCCTACACTTAGAGCTACCGCAGTTCAATTCATTCCCAAACCCTTCTCATCAGTAATCTGATATCATGAGGAATTTAGCATCGTTGCCCCTCGTTTCATTGATCTTCTGGCCGTTGGTAGCGGGCGTGGGACTCTGTCCGTCAGGGTGTGCCAGTGCACTGTCATACGTCGTTTTCAACGGCAGCACCACGACGCAACAGTGTACCAACCAACTCCACATCATCTCTTACTATACATGCTTGAGGCAGTACTGTCCTGAAGAAGCACAGAAAGAATATGTCACTCTCGCAGAAAGTTGTAAGGGTGTGGGCGCAATTCCTGCAATTGCGGATGTGACGGTAGACCTTCAAGGTCTTGCCAGGATAACATCTAAAGATCTATACAAGAAGGTAGCACTTACAACTGCTGTTAAATTGGATCCATCCTTGTATGACCTTTCTACGCGCACCATTGTAAGTTGCAGCCAGCATGATGATGGGAGTCCACTAACACCTCTCCCGAGACAAGTGCAAAGTTGCAAGATGAGATCAACATTCGTTACGGGTCAGTTACAGTCAGTCTCATGTCATCCTTTCAGATCAACTAAAAGTAACAGACACGCAATGTATGGTTTCTGGGCTCTGACCATGCTATTATCCGGCCTTGTGAATCTTTGTGGGTTCATTTTGGGCAAGGTCTCATCCTCAAAACCCAGCAACATCCACAACACAGGATTTTGGCGAACTGCATCCGCGAAGCTCAAGCGACATGTGACCATTCCTGCGCTCGCTGGCAATTGGACTGGAGGAAGACTCGGCTGGTGGACTATCCCACCACGACTTCAGTCTTTGACAATTATTGCATTTGGTGCTTTGAATCTTGCCCTATGCATCAGCCGCTACGATGTTTTTCTAGGTAATCTCAAGTAGGTGGCACCGAGCGACACATAAGTAGCCGTCAGACTGATTCTACCTAGACGCCCATCCATTCCTAGTCAGATTACTCGCTTGATTGGTCGCCGGACGGGGGTGATTATAATGGCCAATCTCCCGCTCATGTGGACTTTCGCAATGAGAAACAACATACTTTCCTGGTTCAGTGGTTGGGGTTTTGCTACCTTCAACAACTTCCACAGATGGATAGCGCGCATAGTAATGGCAGAGCTCGTTGCTCACGCAGTCGCTTACAGTTTATCCGAGTACTATTGTCAGTATAGCACTGAGGGAGTTTTGCGGCAGAGTATGGCCAAGCTAATCTATGAGCAGCTGGTGGCCTAAAGAAGTACTATGCGCAGTGGCCACAGGGTTATTGGTGGTGGGGCATTGTGGTGAGAATTGTCGCCTCAGACTTTAGCATCTCAACACCCACACTAACCTCGCGTGACTAGGCTATCATCGCAGGTAGTTTTGCCACTGCTAGCGCTATCTACCCCATCCGTCAGCGTTTCTACGACGCGTTTTTGTTGACCCACATCGTGCTGGCAACGCTATTCCTCGTAGGAACATGGTTGTTAGTCTCCCAGCAAATGTCTACCTCACTACAAATGTACTGACCGGGACTATAAAGTCACATCAAGAAACAGGACAACGATTTTGATTTCTACTTCTGGCCATGCATAGCGGTATGGGCTGTCGACCGGGTAATCCGCTTTGGTCGAGTGCTGGCGTTGAATCGATCGGTTGGGCGAGCCCAAGTAGTATATGATCAGAGTTCTGACATGCTACATCTGGAAATTCCAGCCCGCTCCTTCGCGTGCCCCCGCGCCGGCACATACTACTACGTGTACATCATCCACGGCTTCAAGTTCTGGGAAAGCCATCCCTTCACTTTAAGTTCATGGGAGAAAGAGACTGGGCAGGATCGTGACGGCGTAAGGCTCAAGTTTCTTATCCGTCCCCTCGATGGATTCACTGGCCGGCTGAGGGACTTCGCCATTCAAAATACTGACGCTGAAGGTGGCTCACGTATTCAGCCAATCCGCTCCGTCTTAGCCTTGGTGGAAGGCCCGTATGGCTCCGGCAGCAGGTTGGACTCGTACGGATCATTGGTGTTCGTGGTAGGAGGTTCAGGCATCTCTGTCGTCATGTCCCACCTCCAGAATTTAAACGACATTATCGAACAGGGCCAAAATGTCGAGACCCATAAAGCTCATATTATTTGGGCAGTGCGCAGTCCTGATCTGGCATCTGGTGTTTTGGATAATCACCTGTTGCCTTGGCTTGCTACAAGTAAAGTTGGGCTGATACCTGACCTCAGATTCGATATATATGTAACTTCCAAAGCCTCAGAAGTTGCTACACCACCGGGAATGAAAGGGACAGCGTCGGCGGCGGGTAGCTCAATTGAGCTTACAGGGCAGTCCAAAACCCTGGATTTAATCGTTGGAGCGACTAGAATCCAGCATCAGCACAGGAAATTATCTGAAGAGAGGGTTACAGCGGCTGTGCAGTTCTACACGGGCAGACCACCTTTGAAACAGATCTGCCAGGACTATGCCCACCAAGATCCGTCTCAGAGTGGAAAGATTGCACTTGTATGTTGCGGACCCCCGACGATGGCTGATGAGGTGAGATCGTTGGTGGTCGATGGGCTTTCGACTAAGACTAATAATCTCGACTTCTTCCTAGAGTCCTTCTCATGGTAACAGACGTCTAAAATTTATATAAGCTAGAAATACTAGCTTGGAGAAGTATGTAAAGATTTTTAGGAGCTAGAATAATATTCAGTATACCAAGTATCTACTGTTACAACCCTGTAGAGCTTTAAGTACTTCTAAGTCGTCTAAGTTAAACCTGTAGATTCTGTAAGCCGGCTGAATACACGCGCGCAAAGCAGTTCGCTGAGGAGAATGTTCGCCATGCTGTTGTAGTGCTGCTGAACAAGGTACCTGTTCATCACCATGAGCGATCTGGGTACGCTGAGTCGCAAGCCTTGAATGGATAACATGCACATAGGACGTATACCACCAGTGCGGCATGGCAAGAGAATCTGGGCTCCAACCCGCCGCCTGGAATACCCTCATTGTGTCAATGATGCATCTCCGGAAATGCCTGACAAACCATGTCAAGCAGAACCTTTAGTACTAGATGACATTTAACAGGATCACATATCCAGCACGAGCAATGATGACACTAGAGTCTCTAAGCGTGCATATTTACATACATGTAGCGACTGCGAAGAGACCGTAGGTAACAAGTTGACGATGAAGAGGCATAAGCGGAAGCAATTTATCTCGTGAGGTCTGGAAAGAGAAGGATTGTGGGAAGACCTTCTGCCGCTTAGACCAGCTCAAGCGCTATCAGCACTTGAGGCACGGTAGTATAACGTTCCTGTCCCTACTATATACAAAGACCTATAGAATAAAATGTTGTGTTACTTTGCATTTTATAGGAACGCATATATAAGTCTTTGTTTATATAGAAGTATATATACTAGGTAGAGAAACTATTTTACTAGCTTTACTTTATACTTAAAACTTTCTAAAGTTTCTAGAGCTTATAAATATAAAATTACAAAAATATAATAATCTATACTTTAGTTAATTTACTATTTTTTCTAAGTATAACCTTTTTAATAGCTTTTTTCTTTAATCTATTCTTATTTTATTTTAAGCTTAGAATAAGTAAAACAATCTATAATTTTTTTTTAAACAATACTAATTAACTTTCTAGTATAACTATATTAATTACTAAGATATTTAAAGATTTAAGATTCTAAAAAAGTCTAATATTTCTAATTATTCTAGAAGAGAAGCCTTAAGCTGGCTATAAATCTACAGTAAGGCACTAGTTTAAGGATGTAGCCTACCAGCTACGCCTACTAGGGTCTTACTATTTCCTAGGTTCTGCGCCTACGCTACTTTACTACTCCTGCGGTACACTTTCCTCAATAACATTTATAAACTTACATTGCTCTATTCGAACATGGCATCGCGTGGCGGCCCTAGCATGCGATTCCCAAGAGGGGGTGAAGTGGCTGGAGGACGCATTCAACGCGTCAGAACACATGTTCTATCATTCATAGACCACTCTGGGCGAGAAGCGCTCATGGTGTTCGATGGCTGGGTGTCCTGCCCGCTCCCACCGCTTTTCAGTTTCGCCATCTACTTCACACATCCCGAAGCGACCGTGGAAACTATCAAGCCGGTCGAGGTTCTTGCAGCTATCAAGCGCAAAACGCCGTTCGATAGCTCGTGTTCGATCCGTCTGGAACTCTACCTCCTTCCTGCGCCCGACGTGGACAGCAAGGATGACGACTGTATTGCTCATTATCGCAAAGAGAAGGCCGTAAGGGGAGATTATACACGTCAAATCCAAGATCTCGAGAACTCAGCCACGTATGGTGATGATAAAGAGCAGGAGCAAGGCGGAGCGAGCGTTCATGGCGACGAAGTCAGGCAACTACCTGGTCTAGTGCCTAGCTACATCGATCGTCCAAGTTCTGACTATTATCACGGGATCATATTCTGTTCAACAGGCGCGGATTGGTCCACGGACAAGCGTCTAGCACGCTGCATTCGTTTTGATCGAATTTCTGAGGAGGAATACGTACGCGTGACAGAGGGAAATGATGAATTTCATCGCCTGCCTCCGGTTCATGTTTCTTGTATGCCGTTTCAGGAGAGCGACACTACTGAGATAGGAGAGAAATTTGTAGGCATGGCTATGTTTCACGCTGCAAATGCAACAACGAAAGATGAGGCTATTAGCCCCTGGCAACAAGCAAGGGAGCGAGGATGGAAGTCATGGCGATGACTCTTCTGTTTGCACTTGTTCGCTCTGTGAACCAAAGAGATCTACTTAGCAGTACTTAAATATCACAACAAAGTCTTTCAGCAAGTGTTCCGTGCGTGTACACGACTATTGATGTATTCGCCGGTCGTGCTTCACCGTGTCGTATCATATCTGCTACAAATCATTGTTTGCGAAACTCTCATCCTAAGAATGTACAAGAAAAACAAATCGTAAGAAGGATCCATCTACTAATCAAACTACAGGTAGTCTACCTTGACGGACACACATCGTAGCCTCTAGTTTTGGATGCAATTATCTCTTCAACAATTAGTCTACGCTATCTGCGGATAGACTTCTCCAAGCTTAGTATTAAACGTCCGCATGTTGAATGTCGCCTTCTCTTCTGGCTTCGTGACGACAGGTCTATCGTGGGATCCGGAATAGAGTTACCAGCCGAGATCCTTTGACTCGGCTTAATTAGCACTCAACAGTTGCCCAGCCATTCGAGTCTATCTGCTCGTTTAGCGAGCACACCGCTTACTTGTTCCTGAGGTTCAGCCTATCACTGTCCGTGGCTGGAAGTTCGTCTACATAGATATGTTTGTAGTCCTTTCGTCCTAGACTTTGCATCGTCTCTACAGTAGGTAGCAAACTTCTAGTCCATAGTCCGATGTTGTGCCCTGTTCTGTTGTTCTCGTAAGAGCTGCTGCAGTTCTCTGCGAAGACCGTTCTCTCGAAGTATGTATCAACGTACTCAACAATGTTGTCTTCCCTAATCTGTTTAACGTCCAAGGTAGCGATGTTCTTTTCCTGAACTTTCCCAAGCGCTTTATGATGTAGTCGCGGATTGGGTCAGTCATCAAGTTCGGGGATTCGAGCCAATTGCCGCGTTGGTTTCAAGCATGGTGAAGAGGTTAGGGAAGCCGGAGATACTGTGAGATAGGGGTGTCGTTGCTCCCCCATCCCATTTCTTCGCTAAAAAGAGGCCGTTGGAGCCGCTAAGGGGGAAGGGTAGAATCTCAGGGATACGAATGCAGCAGAATATTCCTGAATAGCCAGTTCCAATGAGTGGCTGGATATTCCGTACAGGGGTGTTTCGAATTTGACGAATAACACTGCATACCGAGATGATTTATTGATGGAGCAGATGGGTAATTTCATTGTACTTGTACTTACGACTACACAGGCCTCGCTAACAGGGTATAGCTTCTGGCACGATAGAAAGTATCACACTTCGAGTAAGCCTGTCGTCAATTTACGTGATCAAAAACTCTATAGTGTCTCTGAAATCATGAGGATATACGCTAAGCTACTATCTGCACTGCATGCGTAAACTCTGATCTTTCTTGTTGTCAGTAGACTCCTCTCTTTTATCTAATTAGCTTTCCTAGTGGCAGTAGCTCATGGTTCCTGGCTCGGCTCAGCGCTGCAATTCTACATGGGCAGGTGTTGATTGAGAAGACGGAGGGATCACCAAGAGTGGAAGGCGGTTGACAAAGTAGATTGCTATGTGTTCTCTGCAAATTACACTCCTTGATAAAAAGCAAAGGCCTTGCCCATAGGCATGTCTGATACTGTCTGTGTACATTGCTCAAACAATAAGGTTACGCTTGCTCCGAGAAGCTGATTCTCTACCATACTGTGGTTGAAATGGCTACAGCTACCCTGAACCCCTCTATTGCTGCTAGACTGCGAAACAATGTTCCACAAATCTACTTTGGATTAAACAGCCATGCCGTCAATGACTATCTAAGACCTATAGGATAAGCGTGACTCTTACTATCGATTACAGATAATAGATTTAATATCTAGTGGCCAAGAGCATATTGGAACACATACTCTCTAAGATCTGCGTGCCATTGCCCTAAGAAGCACTTCTATATAAAGAGGCCTCGATGACACTTTCTGGTTTCGCGGACTCAAGAAACGTTATTTGTGTCCCGTAATTGCCGTTGCAGCTTGGTACCCATGTATAGTTAAGATGCAGTAATTCTGTGATCAATAGCAGCAGGACTGAACCAAACATCTTACTCAGTCGTTGCTGAATAGCGTTTTGGTAAGATATGGCTCTTGGCTAAGATCGTAGATACGGCTTTCTATCTATAGAAACAAACTGCTGAGCATATTAAGTATCTCAGCACTTTACTTCGTGAGGCACTGCCACGGATCGAGCAAAAAACCGGCAAATGGGCCTTGGCCGCCGCATGATACGACTAGGTTCTTGGAGTCAAACGTCTGCCAGTCTGTACAATTTCCCAGTTTTCAATTAGAGCCTTTTCGGATCCATGAACAGCCAAGTCTGCAGTGAAGGCGCCCAATTCCTCGCCTCGAACGGCAAGCTTGGGACCAAAAACGGACTCAACTATCCAGTTCATGGATTCATCCCAGCCTAGGAGAATGCCGCCAGGTTTGATAACATGCGCGACAATGAGGTCACTATGTTTTTCTGCAGATGCGATTGTCTCGGCCTGGAGAAGCCCTTTCATGCGTCTTTGCTCCGGAAGGAAGAATAGCCAGCGCGACTGATCGGTCTCTGTGAAGGCGCCACCTAGCAGAATGAATCTGAGTTTCGCTCGCTTACGTCCTCCTGCGCGGGAGTTGACCAATCGTTGAATAATGGTCTTCTGAAATTCCATAGGGTATGTATAGTTGACATCCTTGTTGAGGTCGTACGTGCCAATCGCCCAGATAATCGTATCGGCATCTTCGATTGAACTCCACACGGCATCTGAAACTGCGTCCAAGGCTCCGAAATCAGGAATAAGAATATTTCGGACGCGACTATCAGAGGGCTTTCCCGACGGCATTGGTCTGCGGGTTACCACGAGAATGTCGTTGATGTCGTCGCGCAGCAGAACGTGTCGATACATCGTAGATCCGATGGAACCGGTTGCGCCGATGATCGCGACCTTCATCTTGAGGTCAAAGAATCGCGTACGTGGTTTCGGTGCGCAAGTGGTGGATAAGTGATAAATGAAGATCTCACAGCTGAATCTCGGGCGATCACTCTTTATAGATTCGTCCTGGCCAGCGCCACATGTATGATTGTGGATGCGGACGAAAGTACTGGAAGAAATTCGTTTCGGTCGCTAGATCTAAAGACGTGCAAGCGCGAAGGATCGTGTGCGGGCAGGTTGCTGGTCCGTAATGCATGCACTTTAACGGACATAGTACGGTGGAAAGCCCGTAAGGCACTGATGCCTAACGGAGAAAAAATTTGCCCTGTTTAAGTGCAGTCGGGTGCCTGAAGCGAGTATCAACCGTTCTTGCGTCAACCATTGTACAGTTCTGTAATTGCTACCTGTACCGTCGAGTGCGGTAGAGCCTGCAAGACCACAGAATCTATGCAACTGGATATGTGAGGGATTCGTCCTTCTCACAGAAGCCATGGCGCATCGACAATGAGAAGTACTCACCTTTTCTACTCCAGTTGCAACGGCCGTCCCAAGACACAACCTCGGGAGAAACTAGCAGTTAGACATGCACGATTTACGCAACGACAGGATCCTGAGGGCTAGGTTCGAAGAAATGACACTTAGGGTTCTCTCACCGAGTCAAAGGATCAAAACAGCGCACCAATATACCGTAAAACCTCACTTTTTGGGTCTTGAAGGAGCAAGCTACGGGTAATTGTGGACTATAGGTGAGCGAATAGGGACAGGAGTTTTGGTGGAGACACCCTCTTGTGTTTCAACTCTCATTCGCTGAGCAGAGCCCCACATCTTCCCGCTGTCTACTAGCTTAGAGCTGAGGCCTTCAGTTGCACTGGTACCTATCCTGGTGCCGTCGGGCGCCTATATCGTTTATCGCATTTTCTTGCGTGAATCATTGATCATTGCTTTCTGTGTTCATTGCTTTCTGTGTCGTTAAGCGTGTCTAAATTATCCAGCTGCATGTTGAGTGTCCGAGCTATCGCCAGGGTGTGCTCGAGACATCATCAAGATGATCAGAGTTGGATCAACCTGTGTCGAAGTTCTGGGACGATCGAAATGCAAGGCCGCTTACGGACTGTTGCAGTCCAGTATCTACTGCGTTCGTTGCTGCCAATCGTTGTTGCATCAGAGCGGAGTCGATTCGACTTCACGACAGGAACATGACAAAACTTAAATGTGATATTGCGACAGGGCAAAGAGCTGTCGAAGTCAGCAGGCAGTTAATCGCTACTCACGATATCAGGATGCTGCATAACGTCGCTTCGAACCTTGCGTCGATTTGGCCTGCCAAGTGTAACCCAGCGACATTGAATAGAGGAACGCTTCGACATCGCATCTGCGTACAGGAGCGAATGTACAACTAATTCAATCTTCCCTGGCTTCAAATTTGACCTTGCTTAAGCCGCGCAATTGACAGCCATAGGACACATGGTAGATTGCTCGCGGGGACCCTGGGGTTGTCTAAATGGAAGTTGTTGGTCGTGAACATTCGGAACACGGCTGCTTCTCTCCAAGGCAGTGGCCCAAGGCGGTGACTGATGACAACTGTCTGTGCTGATACCAAGATATTGGCGTTGAAAGCAAGTGGTTTGTCTGGTTGTCGAGAAATGCGCACTACCAATGTCGCGATGACCTCCAAATGCTTACTACTTCCAAATTTCGAACAAACTTGGTGTGCTATAAAATTTCTAAATTTTCATCACTGCTCGGCAGTTTGAAGAACTCGAGAAAGCAGCAGATGACAAGCAAAGTGTCGCGGCTATGTATGGTAGAGTCTTCTTAGCAGGCGACCTGCTGCTCTGAATACAATTTAGGAAGTCCATCGCAAATTGTTTACGTGCCGAGCACTTGGCTTATTAGGTGGTAAGATTGTATTTAGTGGACGTGGCGTCCACACACCACGAGAAGCCCAGAAGGCCTTTGTTGAGAGACAGCAAGACGACAATCCCAGCAAACACAATTATATAGATACAGTCTCTTTCTTATTCTAGTTAGCAAGGCCGATATAATAGATTAACCTGCCTAGAGCGAGCAGTTTTTTTAAAAGTGCGGTGAATGAGATCTGTTCAGCGGCAAGTCAAATCTAGTGTATTGTTCCAGCCTCTCAGCGCAACATTGAAACCAGTGTCTATACCGTGCGACTGGTGATAGGCTCTATAGAATGACGTTCTCTAGACTTGCATCTGCGCCATGCAAGCAGACCGAGAGAAGTCTCCAAAACACACACAAGCTTGATGTCCTAACATAGCTCCTCACACAACTTCCAGACCGACCATCTTGAAGCTCAAATTCCAGAGCTTTTCTTCTCCTTCCTTATCGTATGCCCAATCCGCATATCCGTCGTTTTGAAAGTCGACTCGACCCTCTTTCTCGTATTCTTTGGCGCTTCGCACCTCCTCACAAGTCGCTAGGAAGCGCCCTCCCTTGTGCTTCCAGTCACCACTAATCAATGCATAGACCTGGGTTGCAGCCCCTTGCTCAGAATTCTTCATCCAGTTAGTTTGCACCTGATCATCGAGACTGAATGACGCCAACTGTTCGGCCGAAAGGTGGCGAGACAACCCCGTGTCGCCCATTACACCTGGGTGCAGAGATGTTGCATGGAGGTTTTTGTCGCCAAAATGGCGTTCAATGGAATTTGCCAACCATATGTTGGCGGTTTTCGATTGACCATACGCAAGCCATGGGTCGTAAGACGATTCAGAGTTTATGTCCTCGAAGCGAACTGAACTCAGTCTATGAGTCTGCGAAGAGACGGACACGTATCGAGACGGAAAGTCTGCTGTTGCAGATGATAGGAGAGCATCTTTTAGCAACTGAAATAGGAGGAAATGTCCCAGGTAGTTGGTCCCGAACTGTGTCTCCCAGCCATCCTTTGTGCGACCTTGGGGTAAAGCCATCACTCCTGCGTTTGCGACGATGCCGTGCAAGACCCCGCCGGTTTCTTGCAGTAACTGCTGTGCCCCCTCCCTGACTGAAGACAGATCCGATAAGTCCATCTGGATCAAGCCGAGTTTCCCTCCGCTCACTGATTCTTCGCCAAAGGCACGTGCAAATGTGTCTTTTCCTGTCGAAACGTTGCGTACCGCGCCGTAGACAGAAGCTCCAGTTGCGTTCAGGGCGCGAACGGTCTCCAGGCCAATTCCAGAAGCAGCGCCAGTCACGAGGTAGACCTTTCCTGCGAGCTGATCGACCAGATTCTCATCCTTGACGATCTGCATGGCTGTTGGGCGTGCATCGCCAGGGCCTGCTACGCGGTCGGGGAGATGAAGGTCGGTGTAACGTCCCATGTTGATGATTGATGAATCTTCGAGTCTTGTACGGATGTATAGGTGTGGATGAGATGTCAGGGGAAGGAAAAGCGGAAGTTATATACGTGTGCAACTAACTGTGCTCAGTATGTGCAATTCTTACATCTCTTTTGCACATCGCAACAATTGTTAAGCTCAACAGGGAATTATGCCTTAACCCCGCGCTTGGCATGGTACTGTAAGCGCATAGAAGACTCGGACAGACCTGCGGCCTTACAACTTGTGTTTGCTAGCTAATCTGTAATTGTACGGATCAGAAAGCGGATGAACAATCTTCGGCCCTATTATTCAATCAGGATTCCTTCAAGGGTTTCTTCTACTCTCCAACGGAACACTTAGTTGAATACAGGGGCTAGAGGCATGTAAGAAACGTAGGCAATCTGATGAGCGGAAGCGGGGGAGCGCTTTTACTTGGCTGTAGATTGCATGGATAAGGTAAGCCATAGCCTTGAACGGAGCGTTCACTATTTGTTTTGGAGACCAGAAAGCGGAATATACGTAACTATGATATCTCACGCGTCTGCCTAACAGCTGCAGTGATTAGCTTTTAAGTGGGCTCAGAGCTTTCGTACTATTGTGTGGGCACGTTGCGGAGTGCTGATTGGCCGGAATTCGCACGTGACAGGAACCACAGTTCAGTCTGTTAAAGGTAGTATTGAAGGATAAGTGAGTCTCAAATCGGGAGCAGAAAGGCAGGTCTTTGTTCGGACGCTCTCGGAAACTGGAGGTGGTGTCCGCTTGAGCGATGAAGTAAGCAGGAACTGAATGCGCTTTCACGCCGTTTCCGGAGCCTCGTCCCGAAAGCTGATTGGCGAGGTCATCCACAGGCCATTAAGGTTCGGAGCCCTTCGGGCTTGCATCTCCGCCATGCTACCTCAAAGTCAAGGTGGCAATTAGTGAATCCACTGTATAGTGGTAGCATTTTTGCACAGCGATCAAGTCGTGAATATGTCTGACTCATTAGCAAAATGACAAGATAGAGCTTGTGGATCTTGTCAAAAGCAGATCAACACGCTCCAGCTAGCCGAAGAAAGCACGGTGCAGTCATCGTACGGTCATGACATGATGTTGCCCTCGGCTTGCATGCGATGTAGTCAAGCGTGTTGCTGTAAAAAGCACGTACCCTGGTGTGGTGATATGCCCATCGAGAGCGGTAAGCGCTTGCACAGTAACGTATTGAAAGCGTCCCTCGAGAGCTGGAAAGCTGAGCCTAGTAAGTCAAATGGTGGTCTGCCAAGTTAAAGCCAGTGCAGAGTTGCATTGTCGTTCGCGCGAGGCTGGTTCGGCCCTGTACATGTATCTGCACCAAACAGTAATCTTGAGTTAGACCGCATCTATCCCACAAGCCTGTCAGCCTCATTTAGTTGAGTACTCTGAACCACATCGAGAACATCATCTCAAAGGCAGGTAAGTCTTTTACATGGATTCTCCATTGCCGATTCGGTCCATCGTCGATTACTTACTCCCATTACTGCCTAGATACGAGGCAAGAATGTGCCCAGCAAAACGTCTAAAGTAATTGGTGAACCTTTTTCTGATCGAGCAACCAACAAACAGCCTGAATTTCCGACAGAACACCATTAGCTGTGTAACCAGCCATTCAGCTGCCTAGAGCGCGACGCTATAGATAAATGCAGGGCCATGGGCCTCGGGCAATGCAGCGAGCATGAGGCTTTGAATGGCGAGGATACTCTCAAAATTGATAGCACTATGCCATCGAGCGATGTATCAGTGGGTAGATTGCGGCCTGATCCAGTGGCGGTAGGTCTGAATTCTCAGTCTGATGAGATCAGAGCTAATCTTTGTGTCAGATGCGCTTAGAACCACCAAGATCCGATCCGGCTCAACAACATGCCAGTGATATTCCTTCTCTTCAGCAGATGAGGGGTTGTCAAGCAGCGTGGATCTTATTGACGAAGTAGATTTGCAATTTCTTCGCTCTTCTTCGCACTTCCGACGCCGGCTTCCTTCTTTGAGCACTTTTGATGCGCGTGTCGGTCGAGTTCATACGAGAGGTGCGTTCAGAGTCCCGTAAACTCAGTTAGTCAAGTACAGCTTTGTTGTTCAATAGGCTTGTGCCTTTCAAATCCTGATCATTTGACTACCGTCCAAAAACAAAATTGTCGTTCGAGTCATCGTTTCAAAATCCGTACCTGGGGTGACGATCCGCTCAAAAGGCCGCCGCGTCTCTCCACGTCTTAAGATGCTATTGCCTGTATAGTAGCTTACTCACCAAATCTGGTGGTCTAGAGCCTTGCGGTTTTCAATAAAACACCGAAATTACGCTGAACAATTCTTCCTAAGGTTCCGTCTAGACTATGCCGTCGAACTCAGTATCAATGTTCCAGGCACACAGGTATCGATTTTTTGGGCCGTGTGGGCTTTGCGCACTTACAGGCTTATCAAACGTTCGCTGTATCGATGGCAAGAGCGATCAAATATAGTTGCCCGGATAGCAAAAATGACGAACCGTGCAATATGTGCTGGTACATGGGATAACCTCCAAAACGTGGCTACCCGCTGAAGTCACTCCTCACTTAGGGTTGCAGTAGCAGGATTCAAAAGGCCGCTTCCTGGAGTTCTGATGATGTCTGAGAGCAGACAAAGTCAGGACGGTGGTCGACTTTTTGTAATCCATGAGAATGTGTGAGACGAGCCTACGACACACAGACTCCAGATCGTCAATCATGTGTTTTCGGACAATAGACATTGCTGCAGGGTCAAAAGCTTGATCAGCCGCATCAATGCTTTATCACGGCTGCCAGGCTCGTCTTGGTATACTATTGCGATCTCAATAAGCGTATGCAAGTCCATCTTATCGGGCTTGTAATCTGTTGAATCGCCTTTGAAAGGATCTGGTAGGCCAAGTTTCCGAAGTAACAGGCGGTAGTTGTTTGCTTCAATTGCTTTGATAGTTGGATTAATCTCACGAATCGGACGATCTTGATGCCTCTCTACTGACACGAGATTGACCCAGCCAGGAGGTTCGATGACCTCAAATCTCAGGTCCTCTTTCCAATATCTCATAGTCATTGCTAACCTAGTTTGAATGGAATTGGTGTCTGTATCCGCCACTGTCAACTGTTTCTCAAGGAGGTTCTTGAGCAGTTGGTCAGTAGAAATCGTGTAGTCAGGCTGCAGGCGTTTCGTTTCGTGTAGAAGCCCCATAACGGCATACAAACGATCAAACGGTACTGAGCACTCTCCGTCATAATTGAGGTAGAGCACATCGTTCCAACCAAGGCCCTCCTGACCATCTACGACGTAAGTCCGTTGCATGCCCAGCATCCAAGCAATACGAGGGGTTGTTCTTATCAATCCCAGATCCACGCTTAGCCAACGATTGGATTTGTTGCGCCTGACATTTGCTTCGACGATAGTTATGGCTTCATAAAGATCATTCAGGGCCCAAAGTTCATCGTCACAAAGCACGCAGGCGTTTGAAGAGAGGACTATCTCCTGTACGACCCAGAGCCTTCGCCAAAAGGAAGAACAGACGACAGATGAAAGCATCCGCATCGAGAAAACCTCGACTAAACAGATAGCAGAGTTGGACAAGTTACGCGGCTTGCTTAATGGAGTCGGCTCGCGACGCTTGTATAGAACTTCTTCCAACTCTTGAGGGTCGAGTAAAGGCTTGGTGGCATCTAGGTACCACCATGGGACATCAGGGGGGCTGTGCAGACTGGTCAGCCATAATATAGTCGTCTGAGCGGTCGAGTACAACAGTCCCATCTGGTTGATCTGGTGAGAACGTTCCTTGTTGTTGGGCTGATCGATGCACACTTGATCAATCCAGAACCACTCTTTACTCCACTCTGCGGTGGACTTCCGAGCTTCCAGGAAGAAAGCCCATAAGTTCCTCTTGATAAGAAAGTAGCCTTCGGAAATGGAATCACGAATGATGACAGGGTAAGCGGATGCATCCGTTCCCCAGACGTATGATAGTGCAGTGAATTTGAGGTCTGAGTTGAGAGTGGCGTGTTTGAGCGTAAGAAGTATCGGAGCTGTATCATCTGTCGACTTCTCAATGCGAACGAGACGGATCTCGCTTGTATTCATGTTTAATGGCAAGTGGTCGAAGTGGTTCTTTCGGAGAAGATAGAACTCATGCAGAGTCATGTCCTGCGGGAAGTCGTTGGGCACGTCCATGCGGATACTGCGAAAATACCTAGGATATGCGCTGCAAGGATCCAGTTCTGATGCTCTTCGGCGCAAGGAGCTAAGCGCCATGGCTGGTGTCCTAGGGTGCTCTGAGAGATTCAGAATTTGGTCGCCTCACTCGACTGCTCATCGAAGTGCGGCGAAGTCGGACGGCGGGAGGATATCTGGAGAGCTCCAGCGCGAACTTGGGATGACTGACGTAATACACCTCCAGGGCTCGAAGGAATGATTGAGCGGCGCAGCAAGACGCCAGTGTACGCTTTGCGCTATCAACGGCTGACACGCAGCGAGGATGAGGTTAATAGGTTTGCACAGGTTGATTGCGTTAGAAAGGAGAACAATCGACACACAAGGTGATCAGCAGGTGGGGTCGACGAGGCTGAAATTAAGAGTGCAGCCTGCTGTCGCTGCGCCACAAGGCTGTGAGGGGAAGGTGCATGCAACACTTCACCTTGCCTACGCAAGCTAACGTAGGATCAGAGAACAAGTTCCCAGACGTCTGGTAAAGAAGAATGATCGTATCGCAAGCTGACTAAGCCTACATCATTGGCTTGGATTTTTCAATTTCTACAGATCACCTCTGTCTGTGAGTCCACTGTCAGCAGGCGCCAAGGTAGAAAATGAGTCGTATGGAATACAGCAAGCACTTCATCCCCCTCGAGTCCAACCCGGACATCTTCACCGAGCTAGTCCACAAACTTGGCATATCTGACTCACTCTACTTCCAAGACGTATTCTCCTTGGACCCTGAGCTTCTCAGCTTCGTCCCACGACCAGTGCATGCGCTGGTCCTGATCTTTCCGACGACTGAAGCGTACGAGCGGCGTATAGGCGTAGAAGATGGAGGGGTCGAAGACTACTTGGACGGTGGTTACGACGAGGAGGTGGTGTTCTTTAGACAGACGATTAACAACGCTTGCGGGTTGTACGCTATCTTGCATGCTATATGCAATGGCGAAGTGAGGAGGAGCTTCGGTGAGTCAGCTTCCATCACAGCAAAATCTCCCGCTGACCAACTGGCGTAAGCACCAGACCCACCTGTGGATCGCCTCTTCAAGAAATGCTTGGCTGCAGGGCCCAAAGAACGGGCTCTGTTGTTGGAGAACGACATGGAGCTGGAGCGCGTGTACGCAGAGATGGCAGAGAAGGGTGATACTTTGCCGCCAGCGAATGCTGAGGATGAGGTTGACTTTCATTACATTGCGTTTGTCAGATCACACATCAATGGTCACTTATACCAGCTGGATGGGGACCGCAAGAGGCCAGTCAAGTTAGCGCCACTCGAAGAGGACGAGGACATGTTGTCTGAGAAGTGCCTGAATGTGGTTCGAGGCATGATGGTGGAAGACAACCTCAATTTCAGCCTGATGGCTCTGGTTGGAGAAGCCTGATTCGCAGGGGAAGCAAGCAGAACCTCAACTTCACCCTGATGACTCTGGTTGGAGAAGCACGTTTGCAGAGTGTCACGAGAAATGTAGGTAGCCAAGGAGTCACACTCTTCGTAGAGTTTCTCATGAAGAGTGAAGAAGCGTGAACTATGAAGGACCTTGATTTGGTATTGCAACGAAACCATTGGCGCAGACAAGCACAGGGCTTGTTTGAGCCAACAGAAGCACGAACCGGAGTGCAGCCGCATACACCGGACCCAGGCAAGACGCGCAGGTACGGGATGCTCCCGAGGGACTCGTTGAGGTGTCCGAAGACCAAGTGGCTGGCGCGCGGGTTGCGTCTATAAAAGCGTTCGACGTGTTGCTCTGCATGAAGAGGTACACGTCAACATGGTGTGGGTGTGGATGTGGGAGTGAAAGTGGAAGTAGAAGTGGAGGTTGAAGAGGTGGAAGAAATTCACGTAGTTCGCCAAGACCCATTCGCGCTAGCGTCCGCCAGCAGCTTTGGGGCAGGAAAGCGCGAGCTGCAGCACCACGGTCGCCAGATTCGAGCTCTATCATCGACGCACGCCGACTCCCGCCCCTTTCCCCATACTGCGCAATTCCTGGCGCCTGTTTTGACGACCGCCCAATCGACCCCACACGCCCGCAGCGATGACGAAGAAGCGCAAGAGATACCCCGACCTCAACCAGAAGCTGGAGCGGCCATGGTGCTTCTACTGCGAGCGCGACTTTGACGACCTGAAGATTCTCATTTCACATCAAAAGGCGAAGCACTTCAAGTGCGACCGCTGCGGGAGACGGCTGAACACGGCTGGAGGTATGCAATCACGTGTCGCGAGGCTTAAGACACCACAGCTAACCACCGCAGGTCTCTCGGTGCACATGAACCAAGTCCACAAGGAGAACCTCACACATGTCGAGAACGCCATCGGCGGGCGCCAAGGGCTGGACGTTGAGATCTTCGGCATGGAGGGCGTGCCCGCGGAGATACTCGACCAGCATAACCAGCAGGTCACGCAGAAGCACTTCGCCGAGGAGGCTGAGCGTGCGCGTCTGACGGGCAATCCCGTGCGCGGCGAGTATGCCAACGGGCAGCCGCTGCCGAACAAGCGCAAGCGCGTGAATGAGACGCTCGAGGAGATTGAGGAGCGCGCCAACAAGTTCAGACACGACCGCCAGAACGGCATCTTGCCAGCGCCGCCGCCTGTCGAAGTCCCTGCCCCCGCCGCCTTCCCTGCAGCAGCTCCAGCCTACCCTCTCCAGGCCGTTCCTCAGCCTTTCCCTGCCAACAACGGCGCCATACCACCGCGCCCAGGCAGCATCCCTGGTCAGCCCACCGCCCTACCTCCACGACCAGGCTTCGGCGCACCGCCCGCATTCGCACAGAACGGCTCCGACCCAGGCGCAATACACGCCTCGGTCGACGACCTCATTGGCTCTGTGGCAAACGAAGCACCTGCGGCTGACAAGAAGGAGGAGAAGAAGAGCAAGAAGAATGCCAACATCCACCTCGTCTTCTTCGACGAGCTCATCTCGCCCGAGGAGAAGATGGCGCGACTGCCGCGGTTTGCCGAGTTTGCGAGGGCGTAGCGTGGAGTGGGGAGGATGGATGGAAATACATGATTACGGCCTTTGGCTGACAATGAGAATTTCAAGCTAGGTAAAATGAGACCACTGAGCATGCAAATGTATGACTGCAGCAGCAGCAGCAGCAGCCGTCGCCATGTGCGAGGACGCAAGACGGCAGGGCCAGGGCTACCAGCGCCACAGCGCTGTTGTTGGATGCGGCGTGAAAACGAGACGGCAGGGGCGCGCTCGGGTACATCAGCAGCACGTAGTGAGAATAAAGGACTACTGTAGCAGTGGTGAATGAAATAACACGCATGGTCTTTGTCCTGGCGTGCAACCATCTCGCTGTGAGCACTCATCTTTTCTATGCAGGAGTCGTTGTTGACATGTGAATAGTCTGTGCATGAGCAGTCTCAATCGTCTTCTACAAGCAGTTATTTCTTATAAGCAATTGTCTGCTACAAGCAACTGTCAATCTATTACCAGCTATTATCAACACAAGGTATTATAAATTACAACCTGCTGTTGCTATTACTATATAAATAATCTATGTATATATAACGTCTTACAAGCAAGTATTCTCTTATAAGCAATGCTCTTGTAATACACCCATCTTTTACAAGTATCCGTATATTATTATGACGTAAACAAGTAATCAATAATACAAGCAGTACTCGCTGTTGCCATAAATAGTCTACAGGAATAGTCTCTTCCAAGCAGTTATGCATTACAAGCATCTCTTACAAGCAGTAGTCGCTGTTGAAATGGATAGTCTGCACGGCAATGGTCTGATGATTAGGTGAATAGGCTGTAGAAAAGTCTGTGCATGTGGTATCTCTACTAAACTCCAAGTCTCACTACTACTCTACATGTCATAACAGCCAGTATCTCATGGAGTCATATATCTTTATCACTGCTCAAACTCCAACTCCTCCAGCTCCTCCCCTTCCATTTCCTCGTCCTCGTCATACTCCTCGCTCTGCTCATCCTCATCCTCATCACTACTATTACTCTGGCGCGCCCACTCGTCGCGCTCGCTGAAAGCCAGACTCTCGCCCAAATCGAGACCGCGCGTCTTCTCCAGGAGCTGGTCGGCCGTGACATCCAGGGCCTCGTCGTGCTCCGGCATGGGGGGGATATGCTGCAGACTGTCATCGAGATGGGTATCCTTCTCGTCCTGGGCGAAGAGGACGCTCTTCCCGCCTTCGCGCGTGGCAGGGCGGTCAGAGTGGGAGGAAGAAGTGGTTCTGCGAGTTGGTTCTACGACGTCGCCGGTCCAAGGGCGGCATTCTTTGACCGTCTCGCCGCAGCGTAGACATGGCCAGCCTTCGCCTTCTTCGTTGGCGATGCGCTGTGCGAGGCAGACGAAGCAGTATACGCATCCGCAGGGCGAGGCGGCGTAGGGGTTTGTCACGTCAGTGGCTGCAGAGCCAATGACGCCGCCGCCGCTGGTGGAGGCGGTGAGGACGTCGGCTTCGCTGGTGGTGGTGGGGTTTTGGTCGCGGTAGCAGATGGCGCAGGTACGTTCGGGGAGGAAGGCAAGCTCGCCTGCTTGGCGGTCAGGGTCGGAGGAGTCGTCGTCTGCGGAGGAGGAAGAAGGGTGGCGCCCTAGCAAAGAGAGGAAGGCGGTGCGCAGACGGCGCAGGGAGCGGGAGAGGATGCGGCGCCAGCGCGAAATGCCGACGAGGGGCAGCAGGAAGAGGAGGAACTCGGTGAAGGCGTGCCAGACGAGTTGACGGTTGAGGTACTCGAACGAGACTTCGCGGCTGGTGCTGTGTGAGGTTGGGGTGAGGCGCAGGCGGAGGAGGCGGTCGGTGAGGGTGCGGTAGCGGCCATTGACGAGGAAGACGAGGAACGATGCCAAGGATGCGATGTCGTGGAGGTTGGAGATTTGCTCGGTGAGGCGTGTGAGGAGTGCCAGGTTGGGGTTCTCGGGCCTTGTGTAGTCTATAATGTCTTCCGAGGCGGACAGGAGGTAGGCTTCCCACTTGGTCCACGCATACCGCCCGCCCACCGTCACCAGCCCATAGGCGGCCTTCTGCCATGGCTTGGGCGGCGGTCGGTTGGGCGCAGTGGAGCGGGCGTCTGTGTAGCGCAGGCCCTGCAGATGGGCGCCGTAGCTGGCATTGTTGTTCCAGATGCTCAGCTTGAACAGCGTCGCCCGCAGTGCCAGCAAGATCTCGGCCGCGTATGTGTCTGTGATGTGTGTGCCAAAGTACTTGAGCCCCTCGCCTACTTGGCCCTTGAGCAGCTCCAGCAGCTCGTCGTCCAGCAGCTCAGCGTCGACTTGGCCTACGCGAAACTCCGGACGGGTGCCCTCGCGCCCTTTGATGGCGTCCCAGGCGCTGATGCCCGCGGTGCTGAGGCGGTTGAGGGGGAACGGCAGCCGTGCGAGGGCGCGCGACGACTGTGAGGGTGGAGAGCCATGTGTACGAGCGGCGGCGGCGCGTTGGGCGCGGCGGGCAGCGATGCGTTCCTGCGCGGCCGCGAAGTCGGCGGCAGGCATTGAGGTGGAGGTGGTGGATGGGCGCGGAGGCAGTCAGTGTGTCATTGCTGGGTTGAAGGCGCCGTGCATGTATACAAGATATCAAGATATGCTGGCACGGCTGGGGATACTACTGATAGATAGGCTCATGGGCTGATCGAGCGTGATGCGCCCGGAGCAGGAGCCGAGGTTGCGTCAATGTATGGTGGTGTGACAGCGGCAGGTCTTGCCGGACATCCCGCGTATACTTGCCACTTCTCACAACCAGGGTCTTTGCGGGGCGTGTCGCGCATGTGGAAGTGGAAGCTACCAAAAGACCAAACAAGACTGAGAAGCTCTTGCCTAACAACAGCACCACAACAACATCTCCACCTCCACCTTCACCTCGCACGTCAGCCTGGGTGAGCAGGCTCCTCTTATTCTCGAATCTACCTTAGATCATCAAAAAACTTCCTACTTCCGCCATCCATCACCGACTGCCCCGCGACTCCACAACTTTTTCCACACCATGAACGCCGAATTTGGCATCGAAGTCCCGGGAGAGGCCAATCCTCTCACCGAGGGCATCCTATACCATGTCCTACGCTCGGCGTCATCATCAGACATGCAACAGGTCCAGACAGGCACCAAGCAACTACAACAATGGGAAACAACACGCGGCTACTACCCACTGCTCCAGACCGTCTTCCTCGACAAGTCACTACCCCTCGAAGTCCGCTATCTCGCCATCATCCAGCTCAAGAACGGCATCGATAAGTACTGGCGCAAGACGGCCACCAATGCCGTCATCAAGGAAGACAAGGCCGCCATTCGAGCCCGCTTGCTCGAGAGCGCAGTCAACGAGGCCGACCAGCGATTGGCCCTGCAAAACGCCCTCGTCGTGGCCAAGATTGTGCGATTCGAGTTCCCAAACGACTGGTGACTACACCACATCTGCCTACACACACCAACCGCCTAACTGTGAACAGGCCAGAGCTGTTCCAGCAAGTCCTTCAAATCCTCCGCGCCTCCACCGACCCAAACGCCTACCGCTTACATCTCCCCCGCGCTTTACTCGTCCTACTTTACATCGTCAAGGAGCTCTCTACCGGCCGTCTGCTGCGAACGCGCCAGAGCCTGCAGACAGTCGCACCCGAGATCTTCAACGTCCTCGGCACAATCTACGTCAACAAGGTGCAGACATGGCAGTCTTTCTTCCGCGACGGCGGAGACGATGAGGGCGGCGCAATTGAGAGCATCGAACACAGCCTGATCGCCATCAAGATCATCCGCCGTCTACTGATTGCAGGCTATGAATTCCCAGGCAGAGAAAAGGACGTCCAAGACTTCTGGACACTGACACGAACACACCTTGGCGACTTCTTCCAATACGTCTCTGCCGACAACTCACCGCTCGGCGAGAGCGTCCAGAAACTGATCGAGAAGCACTTAATGCAGCTCTCCAAACTCCACCTCAACATGGCCCTCACTCACCCTGCCAGTTTCGTTCTACTACCTAACTCAATACCTCTCGTGCGCGACTACTGGGGGTTGATTGCACGACTTGGCGAGACTTGGGGCTCAAAGTCATTAGACAGCGCCAAGATCGGCACGGATGGGGACGCTGAGGACGATGCGCCCATCAACGAGCGACTGGGCCTGAAGGGCCTCCTCTTGATACGCGCCTGCGTCAAGATGGTCTTCTATCCCACCCAGACCTTCAAGTACAAGCAGCAGCAGGAAAAGGACGAGCGCACCCAGGCGGTGCAGGCCGTTAAGCAGGACCTGCTTACAGATGACCTGGTGCGCGAGATGATCTCTACCCTCGTCACCCGCTTCTTCGTCTTCCGTCCCAGCGACCTGCGCATGTGGGAGGAAGAGCCTGACGAGTGGGAGAAGATGGAGGAAGGCGCTGAGGATTGGGAGTTCGCCATCCGTCCCTGCGCCGAGAAGCTGTTCCTAGACCTCGCAAAGAATTTCAAAGATTTGATCGTTCAGCCGCTGCTCCAAGTCTTCTACTCAGTTGCCAGTGAGTCTTGTCGCAGTTTCAGTCTACTCACATGACTAACGATGACAGCGCCTGACAACGAGGACATTCTTTTCAAAGATTCAGTCTACACGGCCATTGGCCTCGCAGCAGACATCCTACACGATCAGCTCGACTTCAACGCCTTCCTCGAAAACACTCTCGTTCCTGAGGCTGGCAAGCAAAAGCCAGGCTTCAACATCATTCGACGCCGAATCGCCATCGTCATCTCTCAGTGGATTGCAATCAAGATTGCGCAGGAGAAGAAACCAATCGTATACCAGATCTTCCAGCACCTCCTGGATACCAGCGACCCTCTCAACGATCAGGTCGTGCGAGTGACTGCGGGTCGCCGTTTCAAAGACATCGCCGACGAGTGGGAGTTCCACGCTGACAACTTCCTGCCGTACGCGCCAACTACACTAGAGAGGTTGATGGCACTGGTGCAGGAAGTCGACCTTCCCGACACAAAGATGGCGCTGCTCAACACAATAAGCATCATTGTCGAGAGGTTAGAACATCACGTAAGTACACATCCTCAGCATATGTCCAAAGCTGACACCACAGATTACACCCTACGCCAACAGCATCGTCTCGCTCCTCCCACCTCTCTGGTCGCAATCCGGAGAAGAGCACCTCATGAAGCAAGCCATCCTAACGCTTCTCGCACGCCTCACAAACGCCATGAAAGCCGATTCCCGCGCCTTCCACGTCTCCTTCCTGCCCATCATTCAGAGCGCAATCGAGCCAGAGTCGGAAACACAAGTCTACCTCCTCGAAGATGCGTTGGACTTGTGGGCTTCGATTGTTGCGCAAACACCCTCGGCCCCGGAACCAACGCCCCCAGAGCTCCTCAACTTGCTGCAGTACCTCCTCCCGCTGTACTCGATGGACAATGAGACGCTGCGCAAAGCTATCGAGATTACAGAAGCATATCTGCTCCTCGCACCTGCTGCGGTGCTCGCAGACGACTTCCGAAAACCCCTCCTCCAGGCTCTTGCAGATCTTCTCGGCACCCTCAGACCCGAAGCCAACGGCATCCTCACCCATCTCGTACAGTGCGTCATCCGCGGCGCCGAGGGCGTGGGCAACGAGGCCGCAGTCCAGGTCCTGACACAAGATCTCCTATCAACAGGCTTCTTTGCCAAAGTCCTTGAGGGTCTGCACGGCGCCTGGACACACCACCAAGCCCACGGTCCGTACAAAGAGCTACCAAGCCGAGCCGTAGACGGTGTTGTGGAAACGGACTACTTCACCGTCCTCGCGCGCATCGGGCTCGCAAGTCCGAACGTCCTCCTCGAAGCACTCAGTTCAGTTGCCAGCGAGGGTCTGGAGAAACAACTCGACTGGCTGCTGGAGGAGTGGTTCAGCCACGTGGAGAACATTGGCGATGCACCAGGCAAGAAGCTCATGACGCTCGTCCTAACGCGGTTCCTGGAGACAGGGCAACCGTGGGCACTGGGCCGGTTGCAAAACTTGATGAGTCTGTGGACAGACGTACTCGCCGAGCTGCTCGATGGCATGGACGATCGGAGTGTCGAGTTCGTACCCCCTTCACTTCACACTGTGTACATCCTACATCCTACTAATACCCGCGTAGTTGTCTCTACTGGCCCCCCGAGCCATACAACCCCACCGAACCCGAGGCGCCAGAAGACGTCCGAAAGCGCGACTTACTATACTCAGACCTCGTGCATCAAATCAACCTTGTCGCGTTCGTGAGGGACCACGTACAGCAGGCCGTGCAGAGTTGTGGGGGCGAACAGCGATTCCAGGACGAGTGGCTGAGTCGCGTGGATAAGGATGTTTTGAAGGGGTTTGGTGAGCTGGGCATCATGTGATGTACAAAACACCTCGTGTTGCAACTTGTAGCTTCTACCTACCTATTCAGGGGACTTACATTGCACTGAGACAGGAGCGTGTGAGCGTGAACGTGGAATATAAAACAATAACGCACTGCAGGAACACCGTGCAACCAGATACAAATACCGTGGCCTATGGTTCATCTCTTGTAGCAGCGGCAGCAGAAGAGGAAGCTGGGGATTTCACGCGCAAGGGAAAAGCTGGGGCAGGCCGTGTACCCGTTCGGCAGCGCGCGCTTGGCGAACGGGTGTCTTTGTGGGGCGCGGCAAAGCGGTGTACTGGTAGACTGCATGCGAACAACCCTGCCCTGCCTATTTCTTACCTAGGAAACACTAGTTGTCAATCACGCCCGCGAGACTACCTGAGCTTGCTGCGCACGCTGCTTGTAACAGTAGGTAGCAATCCTGAGACTAGCAGTGTAGAGGAGATGATTCACATAGACTGTGGATTTCGACTTTGTGTGGAGGCATCTGAGACGCCTGTGTGCGTCTGGCGTGATGTTTGATTCTGAATAGGTAGTAGGATCGTTTCAGTGTTCCTGCGTTTGATTAGATGGAAAAATAACTAGGGTTCTTCGTGTGTAGGATCTGCGAGGATGGCTTGGCGGGGTTTGGGGTAGAATTGGGGGTTTATTAGTCTTTCCGAGGGTGGTTAGCGTTGGCCGATTCCACTATCAACGAGGCGTTGCAGGCGTTGCGACGCCATATACGATTCTCCTTGCGAATCCTACGCTTTTACGCCTCGTCGCTTGGAGAGTGGATTCGTTTGGTTCCACGCGTGATGACTGCTTAGGAAACTCCCTCCACAGTTTATGTCGCCATCGCGTCAAACGCTGTTCTTCGGCCTTCCTCCGGGGGTTCCCATTTTTGCGCTGGCGATGATGGGTTGACTGGAGTCTATACCCACATGTCTGTTGCATCATTGAAATCGAGATTGCTCTGTACAGAAAGAAGACTTGATAGGTACAGTGGCCTGGTTGCGAGACTAGTCATTTGTCAAGCGATGCTTGGAGAGCAGGAAGTAGGCTTCGGAGATTGTTTCTATGCGTTCAGAATATCCGAGTCCAATA
Organism: Didymella segeticola; assembly: GCA_004522025.1. NCBI lineage: Eukaryota > Fungi > Ascomycota > Dothideomycetes > Pleosporales > Didymellaceae > Didymella > Didymella segeticola. The sequence goes on along the minus strand of SDAV01000008.1, from coordinate 1,967,734 downwards.
CACAACCCCACCAATCTAGTGGAGTTAACGTCGTGGTATCACGGAGCAAAGACGCTGAAGTGCACATTTGAAATCGCGTGCTGCGCTGCTTTGTCAATGAGCTGGCAATGTTGACTAATCAGTGGCCAGCTAGAGTTCGCTAGTTGATCTGCTGGAACACAAGACGGCGCCTAGTTACGAAGACTAGAGACGTATAAGAGGTGCTACCTAGAAGCTGCGGTCCGAATCACCACCACCTAAGCTCCCATCCATCTCCCGACTTGCAGATCAACAACCACAACAACAACGATAACAGCAACAACGGCGGCATCATCAACAACTCCGAGCATGTCAAACACCACATATCTTGTCACGGGAGGAGGCCGTGGCATTGGCAAGGGATTCACATCAGCGCTTCTTCAAAGGCCTAATACGACAGTCATCGCTGCTGTTCGAAACCCAACCGCCGCAGCATCCAACCTTAACAGCCTTCCCACCGCATCTGGATCCAAGGTTGTCGTTGTGAAGCTCGACTTGGATTCTGAGACAGACGCCAAAGAAGCCGTCTCGCAACTCACTTCAGAACATGGCATTACATCCATCGACGTTGTCATTGCCAACGCAGCTATAGCCGACAACGGCACAGCACTTGCACAGATCAGCAGCGAGAACCTTCGCAAACATTTCGAGACCAACACCATCGGCCCCGTGTTACTTTTCCAGGCCGTCAAGCCGCTTCTACAGGTAAGCAAGACCGGCAACCCCGTCTTCGTGGCCATTTCCACCATCGTCGGCAGCGTGGCATCGCAGGAGCTATTCGTGGACCTTGAGCCTAATTTTAACGCGTACGGATCGAGCAAAGCAGCGCTCAACTGGCTTGTGCGACGCCTTCACTGGGAGGAGCCCTGGCTGACAGCATATGTGACGCATCCTGGCGTCGTGCTGACGGATATGGTCCGCGGTGTGTTTGAGGGGTCAAAGGACGGAATCCCGCCGTATGTTATCACGGTCGAAACGAGTGTTGCCGGCATCTTGAAGACGGTGGACTCGGCCTCGAGGGAAATCGGGGGTACTTTCCAGAGCTACGATGGTACGACGTTGCCCTGGTAGATGGGCGGGCCTTGCAAGACGACAGGGTCATGTTTGTGCATGAAGAAGCATTCTCGGGAGTTGCTCATCCCCGCATCATCTGACGTTACGTAGTAGACGCATAGAAAATAGACTTCCTTGCATGATATCATCTCTCGAGCGCGTGGCTCTTGGATGATGCAGATTTCCTTCTTACGTCGCATGAGTGTCTCGACAATACCATCAAGCATGCGTATCAGGGCTGTAGTAACGCAAGAACATCTGGTGCTTCTATAGTGCGATACAAAGTTGGGCCGTCTGCATTGTCGCTAGCGTCGATTACTACATTGACTAATATTCCGAATACGCCTACTAAGTACCAGCAATCAACGACATTAGTCATGTCCTCGTACGGAAACGACCTCGGCAGGGATACAAATCACGTCCGCACAATAGACCCAGAGATTGTGGTACAGATGGCTATCTCAATGCATCGAAGAAAGTCTCATAGGTTTCGTAGTCGTTGATAAGGGGTGTGTCTCATAGTTGCATTCTCCTAGCGCTCTTCTCGTCTCCAGTAATCAACAATCCCTAGAACTCAACCACCAGCTTGCCGCCAGATACTTTCCCCTCTCGCAGCTTGTCCAGTCCAGGGAGAATGGCGTCCATGCCCCCAGCCTCTCGGGTAACAGGCAGAGGCTTCAATACGCTCGTAAGCTGCGGTAGGACCTTGTAGAATCGAGCTAGCAAAGCGCGGTCTGAAGGGTTCGCGGGAAACTTTGGTCCAACAGGCGGGAGCCACTGGAACTCGCGACCGAACAGAGTATAAGCCATGACGAGTTCGTGTTTGACGGATGGCGTGCTCGGTTTCGTCGAGGGCAGTAGAGTGATGACTTGACCGCCCTTCTGGCCAAGAACCGTGTCGCACACTTTTGTTGACTTGCCCTCGGAGAAGCAGTCGACCGCTACTTTGATGTCGGGATAGTTCGCTGCAACTTCTGAGCCGACGTTCTCGTCGCGGTAATTGTAGACGGCGTCCGCGCCGTAGCTCTTGACGAGATCGTACGAATGTGGCGAGGCGGTAGTAACGATTTTCCACCCGAAAGCTTTAGCTAGCTGGATTGTTGAGAGACCTGCGGACGTCGACCCCGCGTATACGAATATAGTTCCTGGCTCCTTTGTCGAATCGCGATTTGTCTTTGACAAAGTCTCAATATCAGGGAACCCCAGGCGCCCGCATAAGGCCAGTACTGCAGTAACAGCGGACACACCATAGGTAGTCGCAGCCGCGTCGTCAACGGACTCTGGGATTTTGAATGTAAGATCGGCGTCAATCCTCAGGTACTCGGCGAACGAGCCTCGATCCGGGTACAAGCCTCCATGAACGCTGCCGGCCACTCGGTCCCCAACGTTCCAGAGCTTCGCTGCGCCCTTTCCAACTTTGAACACCTCGCCTGCGTAGTCGCAGCCAACGATACAGCCGGGAGGCGAAATGGCATCAATGTGCTTGGAATCTGTTGGATTCAGGGCAACAGCGCGGACCTTGACAAGAATTTCGTTGTCGGAGATTTCTGGTATCGCGACATCCTCCCACTGAGCCCTGGTCGCGGTGAGGTTCTTCTGAAGCGCGAGATTCGCAATTCGGGAGTACAGAGAATTAGTGGTGACGAGTGCCTTCATGATGCGCGGGAAAGGGGAATGATGATGCTGGAGGTGGTGTGTCGGTTGATATCGAATCTGGGAACGAAGTAAGGGTGCGACACTGGGAAGCTTCTTGATTTAACTATGGCAACCCCTCAACCTGCCGGATATGCCATTCAAGATTCTGGGACCGAGGGCTTAGTGATCATCGCAGCGACTGGACGACCTCTTCGTCCGCTGCGCTGCGCTGCGCCAGATCTATGCGTAGCACCAACCGCCCTGTTGAGGGCACAGCTACTGTCAAGCTAAATCAGAATACCTGGCTACGCAGCGGGAACGGGACAATAGTTATCCCGAGGCCGCCGGACAAAGCCAGCTTGCCCAATCAACTTTCAAACTAAGGCCCTTGGCTCCCCTTCTCGTCCATCATCGGTGGTGTCTGTAGCTATCTTTTAGTTGTCGGCATTCCAATCAGAGTCGTCTCTGAGGACAACAGATCGGCGGCAAGCACTAAGCTTGTCTTTGTTCATGCATCGAAAAAATGCTGGTTTGATCAGCCGTTGTGGTGATTGGATGTTTAGTTTGATGGAATTCGATCTGGATCGTTGCGGGATCGGCCAGAATCTAGCAAGAGCAGTCCAATGCTCCTGGCTCGCTATCAGAGTGCTTCTCATGGACCAAACCGGGGCTTGTGACGTCGGACCTTGCAACTTCTCGATTATTCTAGATGGCTTTGTACGGACGCATGAACCACTGAACAATTTATCCCTTCTGTTGAACTCTAGCGACGGAGATTCAGCTACAGTGGATGAACGCGGCGTTTCGTTGTAGGTACTACGGACTAATACTACTGTGGTAGTGGTTCCGCTATGCGAGCACACATGCAATGGCTGCATTCGTTCAATGCTGAAACCGGCCTCTCACTCCAAACTTTGCCAAAATTGAGATTTGGGGACCCTTCCCACCGATGAGCTGTTGTGATGTTACTTGTTCATCTTAATTATCTCCTGCACTTCACTAGGCTACGGTCAGCCTTATGAAGCACAGTGCATCTTCGGATCACATACGCGTAGACGCACGGATATTCAACATGTCTCAAATGAATTCAACCTATTTCAAGAAAGGATTTGGACCAACTACGGAAGCGAGTTCTCGAATCTGTGAAAGCCCAAACGAGATGAGTTGTGAAGGCTAATAACTGAATTGGGGGGCTTGTGTAAGGCATTGTTTGCCAAGACATGCCTAGTGCTGTGGTGGGTTTATTGCCGAGGTGGGTTCAGTGCCGAGATGGATCCGTCATTTTATCGCCAGATGTAAACCCAAATTTGACGCAGTGACTATTTGCGACCAATGTTCAGAGCGCGAACCAGGCGCCTGCGATGTCAATTACATCATCTCGCATTGATGACTCTGGCTCATCACTACTTAAAAGGTCTCGTGGTGTTTAGTGATCATTGAATCTCCCCAGGGCAACTGCAGCAACATCGCTTACTGCCAAAAATGGCGATTCGAAGATCAACGAGACTTGCGGCAGGGGTTGCACCGCGAGCAGGAATAAGTTCGACCAAAAGACAGCACAACAAATTGGGAACCGGCGATGACGCGCTCCGCAAGCGATCCCAGAATCAGAAAAAAGGAAATCCCATCACACTGAAGGCTGTCTCACGCTTCGATGACGATCCTCAGAAGAAGAACAACCATGATGGCAAGGTCAAAAGGGACTACGCCACTGCCAGTGACGAGACCACTGCCGAGAAGAAGTGGAAAGCCTGGTCAGCAAACGCAACATCAACCCCTTATCCTGAGTTTGGACACCCAACAAACCAAGAATGCCAATTAGCGTACGATATTCTTGAAAAGTTACATAACGATGCCGTGGAAATTGAGTTCGAAGACGCCAACACACCTGAAACAATACCTTTTGTGCTGGATGCACTTATCGTTGCCGTCCTCAGCCAGGCCACAAGTTGGAGCAATGCAAAACGAGCGATGGATAGCATGAAAGAGGTGTATGGGTCCGTCTTCGCGTACGAGGAAATATCTGCCGGTGGGCCGGAGAAATTGGAGGCTGCCATCCGCCCTGGAGGGCTTCATGTTCGCAAAACGAAGATCATCATGTCCATTCTTGAAGACGTGAAAAGACGGTATGGAAAATGGAATCTCGACCACCTGCTAGAGGCCAGCGATGAGGACGCCATGGAGGAGCTTATGAGCTACAAGTACGTCGGCCCAAAGTCTGCTTTCGTCGTACTAGGATGGTGCTTGAAAAGGAATCGGTTTACCGTAGACACTCACGTCTATCGCATCGCTGGTCTCTGGGGTTGGAGACCAAAGGAAGCGACTCGAGAGAAGACACAATCCCATTTGGACGCAGTCATCCCAGTTGAGCTCAAGTTCAAGCTTCACTTCTTCCTCATTCAACACGGGCGGACTTGTCCAGCTTGCCGCGGCGGAAGCGTAGGGAAACAACCATGCGAGGTCCAGCAAGAGGTGAAGAGGAAACTCAATGCTGCCCCCGACCTCAAACCGAGCCCCTCGTGATTAAAAACTGACGTGCATTGGGATGATGGACAAAGCAGACGTCACCAGAAGATTGAAAGAGCAGATCATCCTGTACAGCATCTTGATCAGCCACCAAAGCATCGTGTCGAGCTACTTTCCAAGATTGACGTACGTACAAAGTAAATTCCATCAAGAGCCTACGCTCTCGTATTTCCGGGCTGTCTATTATCTGTCCTACACGGTCTGTACGCACTTCTCACAGGCCGGTGTTCAAGCTAAACAATTCGAAATTCTTCCTTTCTCATTTTTGGTGCAATCTCTTAAGTAACTATGAGCAAGGGGACCGCCAACCGATTTTCCAATCGAGATCTTTGTTTCTATGTACCACGCAACATTCGGCAGACCTTTTGAACAATTTACGCACAGTGCTCGCTTACAATCAAATCAGCTGGCGAGCAGTCTGCGCGACGACAGGAGGCAACAATTCCATGCAGACCATCTCCTGAACCGACTCGAACGCAGCTTCGAAAGTGTCAACAAAGCCTGTCCATCCTTGCAGCCGAGCTTTGTTCATACTGGCAGTGACCGATATCGAAAAGAAGATGTCTAGCAGCCCAAAATTCTCCTTCACCACATCCTCGGCAAAAGGATCGGTTGTGATGTTTCCTCCTGAAGCTTCCATAATTTCTCTCCACGCAGTCTTATTTCGCTGATCCTGCGCCCAGTCCAACATCTTAAAGTTATGACCAATAACTAGAGGAGGGCCGTGTCCAAGTGGGCACTTCTCCCCTCCATTGAGTTCTGCGAACTCGAATTCTGTCGGATCATCTGGCGGACCAACAGCACCTTTTTCGTTACCATACCATCGCGCTAGCTCGCCAAAAAGTCGCTCGTTGGTCATGGAATTCGAGTCGATCGCGTTGTACGCCTGGTTCTTACATACATCATTCAGAACAGCCCATTCGCTGAGATAGCCGGTCAATCGGGCGGTCGACAGCGGTGTTGGGCCCTGCCAGGTATTCCAGTCTCCAGGGAAGCGCAACGGTTCCTTCTTGTGGGCTTGCACTGCGGAGTAAACACAGTGAAGATACACTGCGTTCATTGGTGCTTTCAAAGCTGAGCCCATGACACCAAACGGACGTATCACATTCCAGGACGACCGGGGGTGACGTCTGCAATATTCAATCAGACTGTCTTCTTGCGGGTAATAGAAGTTAGGGCCCAGGTGCCGAGGCTGAGGGTCTGACTCCACACAAGGTTGCGGACTACGACCGAGCTGGATCCCGTAATTCTTCCCTCCAGTCTGCAGGAGAATTCTCTTGGGTGTCAAATCTGCAATTTCAAGACCCTTGAGGAATGAGGACAGCAGGCCACCATTCACTTCTGTCAATTCTTTGACATTCGACCAAACGGCCTGATTTTCGGTGGTCTTTGGCTGCATGTAGGCGTAGAAAAAGACATATGGGTCGGGCTCTTGGATCGGGAACAGTGCCGTCGCAATGTCTGCGGGGGAGCCTGAGAAGTCCACGCACAAGTGCTGCAGGCGTGATTGTTGCTCTTTCGACAGCAATGCCATCAGCTTGTCATCTGGTGGACTCCTGGACATTGCGTATATCTTGGCCCATCGAGTTGGAGAGTCGAGTAAGCTACGGATTGTGTTCCATCCTGAGATTCCAGTCGCACCGGTGACGATAGCAGTCAGACCTGCGACTCCCGGATACGTGGGCAGATTGCGATATGCACCCGCCTGGCGGACAGTGAAGCTTTCATTGCTTTGAGAGACCATATTGGCTTGCGTGTAGCTTGTGCGTTCTGGGCGAGTATAGAGAGATATCAAGCTGCGAAAAGGTTGTGATGATTATGGGTCTCCTCTGACGCTGATCTCTGCTTTTATAATGACCTTCCACGGGCCTCCAGCACCAAGTGGATCGAACATAATCCCGAAACTCTAGGCTCATCTAGTAATATTGCGGCCCGAAGTCTCTATCAGGCCAAAGCTCTCTGCAGACGTGTGGACCCATATCGTCATGAGTCGCCATCTCCATCGGATTGTGGTACGTTAGAAATGAGATCATGATTATCCTCCAGTCGTTGATCTATTGGGCGGCAGACTAGTTGTCAGTAATTGTTTCAGCTGCCATCTACGTTGACCCGTCCTCTCCGCTCGTTTAGTGACTATCAGAGATGTCTTCAATCAAGGGGCAAATTGTGCCATTCATTGTGCAAAGCAAAGTGAATCCCCTTTGGGTTTGCAAGACATGCTCGCCGTCCATTTAAGCAGTATGTTCTTTATACCTCCGCACAAAATCGTTGAGGTCTCCTATAGAATCAGAGGGAGCTGGATGCATGTATCGAGAGCTCTGATCTCCCGAATGTCCAATCTCCAAGATCGTCCTCGTTAGCCACCAGTATTCTTCGGCATGTCTTTCAAAGCCCTCACTCGACACTAATGCATTTGCATCGTCATACCTCATAGCGTCCCACAGGCTTTTCCAACGATCTAAAGCATCAAGTATGACACCGGTACTTGCCAATGTTAAGAAATTCATCCTGGAGGTTGTAACAACAGATTGTAGTGCTAAGGAGACTTAGCTGCAGCCTCACTCAGTCAGTGCAGGGGGCAACGTACCACAGACCAGCAGTAGCATATTCTGAGCTGTGACGTGCCCGTCCAACTGAGCCGGAAACGTAGACATAGATGGAAAGAGCAGAGACCGCACAAGTCCGGATAACGTAGCCGTAGGTGACACTAAAGGTTCTAACAGGGCCATACCTTCGAATTCGACAGCCGTTCCAGCTTTGAAGAGATCGTATCCACATGGGAGGTCCCCGATCATTTCTGAAATCGCCACCTGTGGGGGGCTGTTGAAGAAGAGCGCCAAAGTGCTGTCAGCCAAGAAGGTCCAAACGCCCAGCCTGTATCCTGGTCAGTCAAGGTAGGGGTAATTGATTAGGCTCCGGTACCTTACTCGGACCTCATCTATTATAAATAGCTTCCAGTCAAGTCCATTCACGCTAGTGGTCAGATGTTTCCGTCTGTACGAAAACAGCCCTGAAGCGCGTACGGCAGCAATGAGAGAAGGGGCACGCTGAACTCGCAGCCGCCTTCGCGTTGTCAAGTCGTTGTTGTTGTTCAAGAGAATCAAGAATAGTAGGGCTGCCTGGAGAAGTTCGAACTCTTCCTTAGTGGGTGCTTCATGCCGCTGTTGTCTGGACGTCAATCCATTGAACACGTACGCCTCGGCCACGTCAAAAAATTGCCGTGTCGCGATGGATACATCTGATGGACTGTACGACATCGATCCAAACAGGATAATTGTAAGTAAAAGCGGCAACGACACCGTCTCAGAGTTCCAGGTTGCCAGATGAAGGATGGGCAACTGATTGTGGAAATAGCGAAAGAAACCCCGAATGAAGCGCCGTATGTTTGGCACGGTAAAAATAGCGTCGGCGAGCAGTGTGTCGAAAGGAGCTTGTGTGTTGACGTTGCGCTCTTGCATCAGCGATTGCTGGGCAAGCAGTTCAGACACTATTTCCCTTGCACGGATCTCTAGAGAGGAGGCCCCATCCTCTTCAGACGCAGGACAGTCTCCCGTGCTTGGAGATGTATTCTCATTCACTCCTCCAGGCGTCGAACACGGATGCCAGAAATTCAGAGAAGATGGGTCGTCTGTATCGGACAAGGCTAGATTGTTGCACGATTGTCCTGGATAGTAGGGTGAGGCATAGTGAGTGTTGTCGATGTCAGCCGCGTAATCAGTGACCTCGGCAGCGATTGCCGCTGACGGACGGTAGCCCGAGGGGTCCGTGAAGTTCAAGAGGAACTCAATGGAGATACGTCCACCAATCCCAGTAGCACTGGCCTGAGCGGTACCAACCTCGCCGTGAACGTGATGCACGTCGATGTTGCTCTGAGAGGTGGCATGCGAACGGGTCACATTCAACACTCTGTATGTACATGTCACGCCACCCGAGTGACAGCGGGTACATGGCTTTTTTGTATCACAAAGAAGCTTTCGTTGCGAGCACTGGTCACAGGATGTTCTTTTCTTCCCACGCTTCATGTAGGGTAGAACGATCTCGTGACCAGAGCATTTTTGCGCATGTCGCCGAGCGAGATCACTGTAGAGTATCCGTCAGTTTCTGCCCAGATACCAATACCGAGGGCAACGCACCGTCTCGAAAATTGGCGGTGACACGAAGGGCAGGTCAGCTCCTGTCTACCAGAGTCTAGCCCTCGTAAGCCGCAGTTTTTCGTTTGTGCATTGCAGACTTACGTGCCGCTTCATGCCGGCGCAAATGACTTGAGGTGGAGTAGGCCTTGTTGCATGCTGTACAGCGGTGTACGCGTGGAGGAGCTGTCTCGGGTGTGAGAACCATTTGTCGCGAGTGCCTGCTCGCAAATAAACCCACGGGCGAGGTGGGTTATACGCCGATGAGATCGCACTAGTCATGCAAGGTCAGATCCACTGTTGAGGCGACGGGTCCTACCAACATTCGGGCCGGTGCCAAGCAACCTCGAATGGACGATCCCCTGCCAACGATGACTTTCGACCGAGGCACAAGCTTTCGTACTACAGTCGGACCCTTTTTATCAATGACGATGTGGGGTTTGGGCTAATAGCGCAACATTGAAGTACCTATATCGTTGAGGTGGGTGGGTGGCTGATGCTAAGGCAGCTGATATGAGCCGGTCTACGCAATAGTCCGATGTTCAAGGCTTCAAGCCACCGATCAATCGGATTACGTAGTTCACGTAATCTGAGTACCCTGCTTCGGTTCAACACCTAAACCGGCCTAAAAAGCAGGAGTGGGCATCTAAAGATATCAAAATAGTAGCTTACCGTAACGACCCTCTGTACTGCGCTATCGGTGCACCGAATTAATGATCGTTATGATCTCCGATCGTGCCATAGCCCTCGTGTGCTTCTAGTCTCACAGCAGCAACAAGTCACCCTCGCACAATGATGGTGAAGCTGTTAAGACTAATTCCAGGAAAAACTACCTTTTTTAGGGCCAGTAACAGATTCGCCACCATGATGAAATTTTCACCTCGCGCTGTGCATCGATCTGTCTCTGAAGACCATGTTCAACAGAGAAGTCGGATCGCGATAATTGGTACAATGAGTAGGTCAAGCTTTCCTGTTCTTCACTCGCTCCTCTCCCTGGTGCAAATACTTGCTGCGTATAACTTGGGACCAATGCATTCATTTCTTTAGTTGATGCTGTTGGATATGGATGTATTGTGATCAGTACGCTGCAGGGATGGCTAGTCATCTTTGCAGTTTCAACAGATGCGAAAACGCAAGTGATCTTGTTTCGGTCAGTGGCTCGGCAGAGGACTATTAGATCCCAATCGATCTAACTTGGACATACTCTCTCTGACAAAGCGGATTGCGCCATCAACTCAAAGCTTCCATCGGCTGGGATTGAGAAAGCCTGCGCTTGCATGAGCAGGTTGCGTCTTCCCGCACATGACTCAATCTTTTAGAGATTACATTACGTTTGTTGGAACAGGAGCCGTGGCAAGAACGACAGATGGTTCTTACAAAGCGTAAGCTTTCTGCGAAAAAGGTTTATGAACTGCGCTTTCAGGCTGATTCTGAGGCTCAGCGTGGGGAGCAGAGGATAGTCCTGTTCTCAACAATACATATCCTATCAAGGAGAGCATCAGCGAGAGCGCACACCCGCTTGGCGGGTTTTGGAAAACTACGGGAAAAGCCAGCTTGTCTTTATGGTCTCTTGACACTGATCCTTCGCTTAACATCACACCCTGTCAAAGCCAGGCAGTCGAAAGGTCCAATTGAGCTGTCTCAATGCCAACAGAAACTTACTATCAAGATCGAGGCCTCTACTGCTAGCTGGCAGGTTTTGAGAAAACAACTTTGGGACGCATAAATAGGTCGGCATCATGGTTGTATACGTAGCTGCTCGGAAAACCTGGCTTCCATCTCGCATCGGTCAAAAGAGCCTTCTGCAACAGCACAAGCAAGGGCAAATGCATAGTCACAGCCTCCGTCAACTTGAAAGCTGCAGTTGGGAGATTTCCGACACTGAAGGCCAGCGAGCCCGTGTCGTTGGTCTTACAATCATGGCCGGATTGCATAGGTCTCTTTCTCTGCCAGTACAGGGGACTGGACAAATGGAAGCTGGAATGGATCCCGGAGTATTGACTATCACTACTAGTTTATCTATACTGCCATTTCAAGTTCTGCGTCTGAGGTCATGAATTGTAGCATACGCTGCGACTGATTGATTGACCGTAAAAGCTGTGCTTATTCTAACATGTGAATGTCTCGTTGGTGGCAAAATTGCTGTCTGAGCTCGCACCACTAGTAGGCTAAATGTATCCTTCAATTGCATTTGTCATCAGGGCCATCACATCACTGAGCAGTATAGCCACCGTCCGCATTGACCATGCTCCCAGTCATATAGCTGGCTCGATCGCTCGCATTAAATACAGCCGTGAAAGCCAACTCTTCAGGCGTCCCCAGTCGTTGCGTTGGAGTTGCTGCAATGACTGGATCCAACGACGCCCACATCTCCGGCGGTACGAAGTTTGTCTTCACAAACCCTGGGCATACCGCGTTGATACGGATCTTATCTTTTGCGTAATCAAGAGCATCGGTTTTCACAATTCCATGTACCGCTGTGAAAGCATCAGTACGATGCAATTGGAGCGCTTGTGCCGACTTACCGTGCTTGGAGATCGAGTATGGCCCGAGGGTGGGCATTGCAATTTGGCCCGCAATGGACCCGATATGTACAGTGCTACCTCTTTTCTCAAATGGGAGACCGGTGCTGCACAGGTCAGCTACAGCATTACACTCTTTGGCTGTAAAACTGAATTCAGTGGCCGAAGATCTTGCTTCAGCATCTGAGCTATCTGGGCGCGTTCGCACAGCCATATGCCTTTTAAGTTAATGCCCAAGGTTTTGTCGAGAGTCCCCTCCTTTCGTTCAGTGATTCGCCCAAAAAGTTCTCCAGTACCGGCAGAATTTACACAGTAGTAGATGCGACCAAAGGCTTTGACTGTGTCAGTAATGGCGCGATCAACGTCGTCGGCTTTCGAAACGTCAGCGACAACGGCTATAGCCTTGGTATCGGCATGGTTCGCCGTAATCAAGCTGACAATTTCTTTCAGGCATTTCTCGGAAAGATCTAGAAGAGCGATCTGACGTATTCCGTCAGCAACGAACTGCAGTGCCGTGGCTCTACCAATCCCGGACGCGGCACCCGTGACAAATGCAACTCTACGATTGATTAGGGAGGCGAGCATACTGTATTAGGGATGACTGACGTACTCTGTCGATCGGAAAAGAGACGTGTTATCTTGAATCTATAGTTATGCACAGCAGTACTCAGATGATAACGGAGTTATCGTATAAGGTAGGATTAGGCAGAACCAGAAGATTTCGTTCCAGGCTGTGAAGGAGGCGATGATTTATGAAGCAACTGTATCCCTATGTACGTTTTATATATGTTCATTTAAAGGTCCAGATGCTCCGGCCCGCTCCAAACATTGGGTACAAAGTAGAAAGTAGTTTGTACGCAGGCATTCGCACCAAAGGTCTGACTCTGACGCCTCTTATCTTCCTGAAGGTTCTGTTGGCGGCTGGAGGCCACTCGCCCTCAGATGTAATCCTACAACGCGGCTATCTCTTCCGGTTCAAACGCATTTCCGTACGAGTGCTATTGTTGAATATTTACACAACGACTGGCTATACTTTTAGCGCGCTACACCGGGCCGAGTGCCGAATTATCTGGAGCTGACCAGCCAGTAGCATTTGTTTGATTAGACGATTCCTTGCAATGTGAGCGATATTTCCTGTCTCGCTTCCAAATATGCCGCTCTTAAGGATCAAATGGATGCTCCTTTACAAAGTTTTTTCTCTGTCCTACTCCCAGGCTTGTTCAATGCACTTTATGTGGTCTAGGCATGCGTCCTGAAAGATCCTCAGCTGGCTTGAACCAAGTCACCTATACTCACTTGCCCGCATATTCCCGGCTGATTTCGTTGCTTTAGGTCTGATTTGCAATTTCTCATACCGCAGAGAAACATGATTCATGTCTGATCCCATAGTCGTTGAGAGCTGGGTGGAATGGGCAATTGGAATGGTCTGCATTGGCCTCAGAATATTTGCCCGGTGTCGCCTTGTTGGCACGCAATGGCAGGGAGACGACCATCTAGTACTCTTGGCTGGTGTACATATAACTCACAATACTTTGCCGGATTGAACGTGAGCCGCTGAATCGTCTCTGTAGGCATGTTACACTGGCGTTTTCGTCACAACTCTCATACAGCGTGAGACTGACATTCCATACTCTATCAATCAACCTGACAAAGTGCATAAGGTCCACGCGGAAGTAATGTTGGCATGACAGACGTGCAACGAGCAGTTCTCACTTCCGAGCAGATCAAAATGATGCAAGAAGGCTCAAAAGCGATCCTTGCTGCACTGTTCACATATGCTACCGGGCTGTGGGCTATGAAAGGACAAATGCTTTTTCTATATCATCGTCTCACGTAAGTAGAACCGCAGATAGCCTCAATCTTTATGTGATCTGGAAGCTGACAAGGACCTTATTCAGTATAGGACTTTGGCAGGAGACGCTAGTGAAGTGGACTGCAATCGCATGCGGATTAGTCTGGGTTGCCACCATGCTAGTAGTCACATGCCGATGCGTACCAATCCATGAAACGTGGCAGGTATCTCCAGACCCTGGAGGTGAGCCAATGGATTTTTTGTGTCAGACTGTGCTGCTGACATTGTGTGAGTAGAGGCGTGCACTACAAGCAGAATGTATTACCTTGTCACCGAGTCATCCATTGAAATGTGGGTCCACGAAGTCTTGACACCAGTTATGGCATCTCTAATCATATACAGCACTGACTTGATGCTCCTTTCGATTCCACTGCCAATCCTTTCAAAGGCAAACATCAAATCCCTGAGGTCAACACCGCATTTTGCATACTGAAAAATGGCGCTAATGTGACGCAGGAAGATTTTGATAGTAGCTTTGCTCTGCTCCGGACTTTTCGTATTTGTGGTATCCATCATTCGTCTCGTCTTGACACTAGGAGATATCAATCACATGGGCATATTAGCGATATGGGCGATACGTGAGATGGTGTGGCTCGAACGCTCTATGTAACAAGTTCTGCCGACTAACAAGTAACAGTTCGTCGCGGTTCTTTGCGTGAACGCTCCATGTATCAAACCACTTTTCTCTTCTTCGAAATGGCTCAGAGGTTCTGGGTACAACTCCGGCAACAGACACGCCCCAGAAAGTGGCGGCAATAACATCCCGATGAACAGAGCCAGTAAAGACCCTTATGCTAGCACAAACGACTTCATTCACACGAGTACCGAGCGCACCAATCGACCAAGCTTAAGCGGCACGAGTGCGAAGACTGTAATGGAAGATACATCGACGTTACACATCTATCGAAAGACAGAGGTTGAGGTCAGAAGTTGGAGCTCTTCTGATGAAGTGCAGCAGAACACGAGAGTGTAACTGTGGCTGGTGACCGTAGAGAAAAAGACCGTAATCAGATTGTTTCGTAGTTCAATAAGTATATACAGGTGAAGGACACGGTCCACGCTACTGCTGTTTAATATTTACTCTGCGTGTTGATATTGAAGGCAGTGCCGTTGCTGACAACAGTCTCCTCGCTCGTCTCATCACCGACCTGAATGGTCACGTTAAACCCCAAAATCAGGGGTCCCGCATTCTTGCCGTACAAGCTGTGAACTCCAGCGCTCAGAATAACGCTGCCATTCCAACTATCGTCGGCCAGACCCGCAGGTACAGTTGCGGGGATGGTGATGTTCTCAAGAATGTTGCTCTTGTTGGGGCCCAGGTAGTAGCTCTGCACGAATTGGCCTAGTTCTCCAGGGTAGCCAGGGGCTCTGGAATACCCCCATGCTACGGCGATGTCGGCGACGCTTTGGATGTAGTTGCTTGTGAGCAGGGTGAGGTTGAAAGTGCTGTTCGGTGCGAGGGTGGACGGGGCCTCGATGCCCTCAATGCGCGCAGAGGCGACGGAGAGGGCGGCGAAAGCGGTGGTCAGGCTGTAGAAACGCATAGTCTTGTCTTGTCGTTATTATAGATTCAGTGTATGATGTTGTGGTGTAGTATGAGTGATTTCGTGAGTGTGCTGATTAGATGTCTTGTTAAGGAGGCCCTTGACTATGCTTATATACCTAGGCATGCATCATCAGCACCTACCATTGTCGTATCCACTGTCAATCAAAGCTACCCTGCCTTCAGGATGTCATTATAAAATGTGGGTCAAGTCTCCATCGGCAGCACGGAGGGATGCAGATCTGCCGCGTCAGCCACAAGCGTCGCTACTTCAACGTGCACTTGTGACCGAAAACAACAATCAGACTGTGCCGATCTCTAGCATTTGTACTATTTTGAGAGTCATCTCACAAAGAGGTCCACGAATACGAGGCGACTAGGTATTACGGAAGTTTGGAGAACAGTGATCTTTGGTGAGGCGACGGTCATTGCGTCATAAGGGTGCGCTAGTGGCCATACTCGGTCGGCTCGGAGAAATGACAGCGAAGCCGTTGGCTGTGTCCACCACAGCCTTGCCTGCGACGAGGATCTCCAGGTCGAATACACTGTAATCTCAAGCGAGCCCGAGCGGGACTGAAGCGATTCTCGAAAAGCCATAGTATGCATTGTGACGGCCGCGAGCAGTACCGTGCCTGCATCTGAAGGTGACAAAGTACGATCTATGCAGCGCAGATGACACCATATAAGCATGACCTTTTCATCTGCGCTATCGCTCTTGCCCTGACGTTTGATCTGCGGAGTATACGAAGCAACACAAGAGACATTGCACACATGCCTCAATGCTGATCCACTAAGCATCCTCCATGCACCCTCATTCCGTGAATCGCGCGACGCAGAATACGAACGACGTCACTTCTCCGCAGAAGACACACAACCCTTATGTAACCTTCGTTCAGATTAAGGGGTGTAAGGCTTAATAGTTGCAAACAAGCGTCACATGTGGCGGCTTTCTTAGAGGCAGATGTCGTACCGGGTACGCTTTCCGTGGCCCTACTGCTGAACAACCTCCACTGCTTTCGGACGTCCCACTTATGTACTCCGCCACATCCGATCGAATGCTTCCCTTGAACTAGCTCACCTTACCTCAGGCGGCATGGTCTATCCGCAGCACGTCGCCAAGTCTCCATGGTAGAAACCCCATTCGTTGTTTGCACAACTAACCGCACAGATATTACATGCGGGTAGGTCATCCGAATGGCCGTCGGTCAGTTTATAGAAGAATGCTCGATTTCGGAGTGACGGAACAGTCCCCATCACTGTTGGCGCAATCCTTGTATCAGCAAACCCCCACAAGCGTCGTCGAATGAAATCAGACACTTTACGTTTCTGTAAATAGACGACCCTGAGGTCTACTGAAGTTGAGAATAGAATTTTCGTGCGTAGCGAAGGTCTGGTCTGAAACTGAATAATGATATTAACATCCGCGTAGACAACGCCCAGCTAAAGCATAGCCATGATCTAAGCCGAG
This sequence comes from Didymella segeticola, assembly GCA_004522025.1. Taxonomy (NCBI): domain Eukaryota; kingdom Fungi; phylum Ascomycota; class Dothideomycetes; order Pleosporales; family Didymellaceae; genus Didymella; species Didymella segeticola. The sequence goes on along the minus strand of SDAV01000008.1, from coordinate 1,950,987 downwards.
GTTGACAGCCTCACAGGAAGCCGAGTTTCAATACCAAAGGCGAAGACTCACGCTTCTTGTCCACGGAAGCTTGCTGTCTAAGATCAAAGCTGCTTCTATATGCAATCATACACAGCTCTAAATAAACAGTACATCTTCCCCTTCTGAACAGAGAATCAGAGACCTGGAGGTTTGCCATACGTCTCCTTCTGACTTGTGGCAGGTTTCCACTCGAAGTGGTGCTTACCCTCCATTGGCTTCTTGACTTGTGCGTCCTGGTCGCCTTTCTTATCAAACATGTGGCTCCCGAAGTAGTCTAGTTCAGCCTCGTAAAAGCTCGTCGGCAGGTCTGTGCCAGTAGACACCTTGAAATACTCAAGACTAGCACTCAAGGCAGGCACGACTTGGTCTGTCTCAACCGCCTTGACGACGATGCGTCGCAGAGCAGGGAAACACTTCTTGATGTCCTTGGCCACGGCGGAGGAGAAGTTGAGGTTGAGATCGTCTAATGAGGGGTTGTTCTTGAGGACGGGGGCGAGGATGTTGTCGGAGATGTAATCGGCCTGAATGATGCATCCAGCGCGCCAAATCTGCCAAACTTGCGAGTAGTCGATCGACCACTCGTGTTTTTGGTCGGCACTTGCAATTATGTTCATGCCTTGGATGTAACTGGCTAAGCAGGATGCGTACGTGGCTTGGCGGATGTCTTCAATGAAAGCCTTTTTATCTTTGATGTCTTCTAGCCCGCTGGGAGGGAAGCCACCATCGAACGTCTTGTTTGCGCGTTCGCGATCACCGCGGTATGCAGACGCCAGGCGTAGGGCGTGGGCGACGTTTAGTGTGAAAGCGGGGACGTGTAACTCGATGGCCTCAGTGTTCGACCAGATGCCGGTTCCCTCCTCGCCGGTGATATCCTGCACGACCTTATCGAGGACTTCAGAGATGACAAGTGGGTGTTGTCGCGAGTCTGAGTTCGACGTGTTCCCCAGATCGCGCTTGTGTGAAAGGTCGGCGCCGATCGCGATGAGGAATGTGCCTTGCTGTCCAGTGCGTGAGTGCATGAGTGCATGGGCTGTCGTTGATATTATGATACTTACGAGTTCGCCTGAAGAGTTCCAATCCTTTAGCACGTCACCAATCTCTTCGTAACCAAGACCCATCTTTCGAAGGAGGCCCCAGGCTTCACAAATGGCACTCATCATGCCGTGCTCGATGCCATTGTGCACCATCTTTACATAATGACCAGCGCCACCCTTACCAATGATACCGACACACGGCTTGCCATCTTTATCCTTGGCTGCGACTTTCTGAAGAAGTGGCAGTACCTCGTTCAACCCAGCCTCGTCACCACCAGGGCACATTGAAGGGCCAGCTCGAGCTGCTTGGTAGCCACCACTGACTCCACAGCCAATGTAGCGAATACCTGTGTCTTTGCACTTATTTTGCCTACGTTCGGTGTTCGCGAAGTGTTCGTTACCGCAATCGAGGATGATATCTCCCTTGGAGAGGTTAGGCATGAGGCCTTCAAGCACCTTATCGCCGACGCCTCCGTGGGGCAGAGAGAAGACCAGTAAGCGGGGTTCGGAAAGCGATCTGCAAAGCGATTCGTAGTCTGGTCCTTTGTCAGCTCACGATATTGTGGATGTCGAGACAGATACACCAGCCTTTGTGCTTCTCCAGCTTCCCGTGGTAACCGGCTTTCTCTGCCTTCTCGATCACCGCATCCATGGCCTTCTCAGAGGGATCTGAGAGGTTGACATGTACACCGTCCTCTGCGAATAAAAGGGCCATGCCACCACCCATACTTCCACATCCAATCATAGCAATCTAATGCGATCAGCTCTCTGTGTGTATTGCTACATGTAGTAATTGACCCACAGATGTGAACTTCGACATGGTGTTAGTGCGCTGTTGCAGCCTCAAGTTGTCGAGAACGATATGATATCAGGAAGGCAGAGAACAAGACTAAGACGAAAAGGAATGCGAGGTTTGAGAACGCAGGAAGGGTAGGGTCTTGATAGTGAACAAGTTTGTCGAGGAATTGAAGCATGGCCGCAGCGAGACTCAACTAATGAGGAGTTTTATGGTGGAACAATTTAATGCAACGAAAGAGTGACGTCGAGTGGGGTAGGTAGCTGCGTTCTAGTGTTGTCCTGCTTCGATCTCAAATATATGACATTAGTCTGCAGTCTTTGGCGACTGGTGAGAAGCAAGGGCAAAAGCGACAAGCAGAGTTGGAAGACAGCAGATTCAGAGAGGGCGTCAACGACGCCATCGTCTTTGGCGCGCTTACACGCTCTGATGTCAGGCAAAATGGCTCAACTGGCGCCGTTGAGGTCTTGGTTTTGTGGAGGGGCAGTGTTTGGCGGAACAGACCCCGTTCATGGTCGCGCTAAAAGAGCCGCACGCTACCTATTTCGTGCCTACGGGGAAAGCTTGATCGTCACCTTGCCCACAACGACCCACCTGGACATCAACCCAAAGCTCACCACCACCACCGCCGCTTCCGCAATCACCTGACCGCGTACCCACGCATCATCGCAATCGCAATCGCATCATGGCCGACGCAGAGATGGAAATCGACCAGGTCGAGCAGCCTGAGCAGCCTGAGCAGGCCGAGACCAGCTCCGCTGAAGCCAAGGTCAACGACGCGCGAACCGGCGCTGGCGCAACAGCTGTCCGCTCAATTGAGGGCTGGATCATCATCGTGACGAATGTCCATGAGGAGGCTACAGAGGAGGATGTTCAGGACATGTTTGGCGAGTTTGGCACAATCAAGAACCTGCACATGAACCTCGATCGCCGAACGGGTTACGTCAAGGTCCGTACTCACCCTGAGTGATATTGGGAGAACCGCGTTTTGACATCATCAAGGGCTACATCCTTATCGAATATCCCACCCTCGACGAAGCAAACGCCGCGATCAAGGGCGCAAATGGCGAGGAGCTGCTCGAGCAGAAAGTCACAGTCGACTTTGCCTTTGTTCGGCCACCGCCTGTAAGCAAGGGAGCACGCGCTCGCGACCACGACAAACGATCAAGTGGACGTGGCGCAGGAAGGGCAAGGAGCAGGAGCCCCGGACGTGACGGCTCAGACATGGAGGATTAAAAGCGCGATTCGACATCGCCAGAGTCATGCCCGCAACAGTAGCAGCACCTCAATGACGAGCTGCTGGTCGTACTATGGACCACAGCAAGCACGAGCATAGCCCTCACAGAGCTTGCCAAAACCTGAGAGGCGCAGAGAACAAGTATTGGAAACGAATCGAGCTTCCCGGCCTGTCTTCGATGAGGGCAGGTCGGGCTATTACACCTTTATTTGTAAGCCAATTCTGCCGCGTACGCTGGGTCTTGCTGATCATCTTGCAGGTCCTCTTGCGACCTGTCTGCCATGTACCCTGGAAGTTGCTTTCTGACCTCATCATGCCCAGCTGCATCATCGCTCGAAGCCAAGGGGCTCCCAGCGAGCCTATACAGCCCAGACACATCCAACTGCAAAGTCTCTGCTCCAATGTGGGCACGACGGAAGCTGAGGTTTGCCTTTGAACAGATGCAATTAAACCCTGTGAAGAGAGCACATCGAGAAATCATAAGGTAAGAGTGTTTTGCAGGAATTGGAACTCGAGATTGTGAATTCTCAGTGTCACGCAATTTGACTTCGTCGACCAGAGACAGTCAGACAGCCATCAGGATCGTAGCTTGCATCATCACGAATATGCAGTGACAAGGCCAAGCTCGTGTTGGGCCCGGCTAGTGACCGCGAAGCCGATTGGCTGATGCAATTCGATGAAACGAAAACCAACCACCTCCAATTGCGCATTGGTCCGCGTAAGGAATTTACTGTCACCAATGAGTATGATGCACCCCTTTGCTCTAAGAAATCACCACCATTAGACTCTGCCAGATAATTAAGTAATTGCTGCTGCTATCATCGGCAAGCTTGAGCTCGTGATGCCGGTTGACGGTCCCGCAATTTAAGGCCGATCTCCAGGGCTCCTTCTCGTTCGAGATTGGTCCTTGTTCGTTGCACAATCCACCTTCCTCAAGCACAATGGCTCGCTTTGGACCATGAGCGTACCCCTGCTATCATGTAGCTGTCGCCATCGTCATATCGCGCAGCGCACTGTATATATTCGGTTGCTTTCCGTGCGTCCTGTCGTGCATCTTCGCATCAGCGTTCTTACAATATGCGTTTTTCCACTGTAATAGCAGGGCTCTTGTTCGGCCTTGAGGCCGCAGCCATCCGAACCGGACCGGTACAAGCTGGCCAGGTAGCTGCACAGGTACGTACAGACGGCAATTCGTGGCGTTTGGTGGCGCATTGGGCGAAGCGGTCAAGAAGCTTGGTGTTGTCTACTCATTGCTTGTTTCACGCCAACTACAACTCGAACAACTGCTTCACATACTCTGACTGCCAAATATGATCATGAGCTTACTAGTGCAAAGTCCAAACCCGCGAAGTCGCGTCGCAGCTTGTTCAAGCGTGACGATGAACTCGACCTCACGCTGTTGTACCCTGAGCGCAATCTCTCAGTTCCCATTGATTTTTTCCACAACGACACCCGCTATGAGCCGCACTCGAACGGTACCTTCAACTTGAGGTACTGGTTCGATGACACGTACTACGAGCCTGGCGGCCCTGTCTTTGTCCTTCTTGGAGGCGAGACTGACGGTGCTGGACGTCTACCATTTCTGCAGAAGGGTATCGTGCATCAAGTGATCAAGGCTACCAAGGGCCTTGGTGTCATTCTGGAGCACCGTTACTACGGCACCAGCTTTCCCGTTGATGATCTGACGACTGAGAACCTGCGCTTCTTATCGACAGAGCAAGCTCTTGCTGAGGTAGACTACTTCGCGAGAAACGTCAAGTTCGCCGGTCACGAGGACAAGAACCTCACAGCGCCTTCGACTCCATGGGTCGTTTACGGCGGATCGTACGCCGGTGCGCAGGCTGCTTTCTTGCGTGTCACCTATCCCGAGACCTTCTGGGGCGCAATCTCCTCGTCAGGTGTCACAGTCGCCATCTATGACTTCTGGCAGTACTTTGAGCCCATCAGACTGTTTGGCCCTCCCGACTGCATCAAGAACACCCAGACACTCACTGATGTCGTCGACAAGCACCTTCTAGGCAACAACACCGCCAACATCCAGGCATTGAAGACCGTCTTTGGCCTCGGCAACATCACGGATGACAGGGATTTCGCTAACCAGCTGACCGGCGTCTATGGATGGCAGAGCACCAATTGGGACCCGGAACTCAACTCGCCCTCGTTCTACAACTACTGCCGTAACATTACTCAGTCTTTTGACAAGGCCGAGCCTTCAACCGAGAACCTGCGCCCCACTGTCGCCGGCTTGGTCTCAGCGGCTGGCTACGGCAACGACACTCTAGTGCAGAACATCACTCTGAACGCCATCAGCTGGGTCAACAAGACCGTGCTCCCCGGCTGGCGACGATCAAACTACACACAGGACCAGTACTTTACCATTCTCAACGAAACCGCGCTGCAGCAATACACAGCTCTCGAGGACTACGGCGCCACCAGCTGGAGCTACCAAGTCTGTACTGAATGGGGCTATATCCAGACCGGCAATACGCCCGCCGATATCCAGCCACTCATCTCCCGCACCCTCGACCTCGAGTACCTCACCTTCTTCTGCCGCGCGCAGTTCAACATCACAACCCCGCCAGACATCGAGAAGGTCAACAAGTATGGCGGCTTCAACATCAGCTACCCCCGCCTGGCGAACATTGGCGGCAATGCTGACCCCTGGCGCCCTGCTACGCCGCTGTGGTACCCTGAGAGCCGCGAGGATTCCGTCGAGGAGCCGTGGCACTTGATTAGTCATGGTGTGCATCACTGGGAGGAAAATGGTATCTTCGATAACGAGACGACGCCTACCCTACCGCCGTACCAGGTCATCTACGCGCAGCAGTATTTGAAGAACTTTGTGGTTGAGTGGTTGGATGAGTGGAAGGGGGGTTACCAGACCGAGCTTTGAGTGCGTGGCTCCTGCTAGGTTTGGCCATCAGTTACATCATGCGTTCAGCATATGACCAAGACAAATCTATGTACATTGTTAACTTCCAGTCCTGACTCACTTCCCATTTAAACTATCTCAGGATGCGTGGACAAGTATTAGGTGTAAAATATGGTCCTTTGCTACACGTCAGGCAGTTTTTCACATCGAGGCGCCACATGTTATCTTTCTATTTGCGCTTAATGCTTACTTGAATGATAGCATTGCAGGAAGTGCGGCGTAGAGCCTCTCGCTTAAGATCAGCGGCGATTGATGTATAGACCCACTTATCACACTGTTTAAGCAAGGAAGATATACGAGTAATTTGCTATCCGAACGCCGCTTGTTGGATGACCCTACGTATAGCAACTACTTGTTCGGCGCACTCGACGTCCTATCGTCACGATTGCCTTCTCGGAAAGCCAAGTCCGAGTCATCCATGTTCTCGTTTGCGGCTTTCATGTACTTGCGGAAGGCCGATGACATCATAACGACCTGTTTGAGGTGGTCTTCAGTCACTTCAGGTACGACCGGATCGTCAGGGTTTCTGTTCTGCGTCTTGTGCTTGGCGTCGTATACGGCGAGGGCGACGGCGGTTTGGAAGGCTAAAGGCATTTCTTAGTTGGGATCTCGGATGAGCTGTGTCGAACCTACCATTTCGGATCTCTCGCCCGTTCCATTCCAAAGCCAGGACGTCTTCATCTCGTGTGACGTATCGCTTGGCGTACAAGTCGTATCCAATATCAGGGCCACCGCTCTTGTGGTCGTCTTTCAGTTTCTGGAATAGATTCTCCCAGATCGATGCCCGGGCTTCGTTGTTGAGTTTATCGTAGCCTAGGGACAAGTGGATGCGTGACTTGAACGCCTCATCGAACTGATTAATCCTGTTCGTAGTGAGGAACAAGATGCCCTGAAAGTAGTCAAGCGCTCTCAAGAAGACTGGAGAGTGTCAGTAATGAGAGAAGATGCATGGTTCTTCCCTACAGACTCACCAGACACAATACTGTTCCGTTGCAAGTCGTTCTTGGAACGTTTCTCAAGGTAAACATCTGCCTCGTCCAGCAAAACAATCGCGTCCCAGTCATTGGCCCTGCGGAAGTACTGCAGAAGACTCTTCTCTAGACCTTCTGGCTCATGGCCGAGGTCAGCTGCTGTGATGTTGAGAAGAGGTCTCTTCGTAAACTCTGCAACAGATTCTGAAATCCAGTCAGTCAGCGACGGTAAGCATCTACTCGACAACTGCAAAACGAACCGGCTGTCAGAGTTTTCCCTGTCCCGGGAGGACCGTGTAAGAGGATGATCTGGCCCTCACCCTTTCCATAGATGAAGTCCGCCTTGAAGCGTGCGGAGCTGTCGGTATAGGTTTTGGCTATCGCCTTGATGAGGTTTTTGTTTCCTTCTCGTATGACTAGCCTATCAATAGCGGCGTCTGCCATGCTGGGCTCCTCAAGCTTCGCCACGTCTAGAAGGTCTACTAGTTGGTTAGATGTCATTCGTTTCCATTCAACCTTCATATTGACTGACCGTAAGCGCGATCATTAAGCACGAACGCAAACATATGCGACGGTAAGATAGAGTATTGGTGTTCGGTCAGCTCTGTCTCTTTCGTCGGATCAATTTCTTTGTAGTCGCTGAATTTCAGTTGCAGATACGTCTCTTTCGAAGACGTATGCTCCTGACAGTCTTTGCACTCGCAACTGGCCACACGTAGCGACTCGCCGATTATCGGAGGCCCTTGTAGAGGCGGGGGCGGAGGCGGAGGCGGATAACCGAACGGAGAAGTCGAGGGCATGCGAACGGGAAAAGCTGTGTCTGATGCTTTACTGGTCGGCATGTGATGATCCAAGGTAGAGCCCCAAATCGGACCGTCCGTCCACGGACTCGAGGCATGCTCGACCACGACGCGTGCTCTTTTGTACTGGCTGATTTAAGCTGTGTCCAAACAGGGTAGGATAATAAACTCACTGATCGGGATCCCGGCTTCAAGCCTTGACCTTCATACTGAAGGAAGCTGGGTTTTTTTGAGTATGCGAGGTACTTTCGACCGCGGTTGATCAGAGCCTGCCGCATGGCACCCTCATCTTCATTGTCTTGGTACTGAACTGGGAACACTGGAAGCTCAGTGATAAGTCTTTCGTCGTCAAACACCTGGACGTCGATCTGCCTGGTATATTGATGAATGGCTTTGTTGTCCAGTATGAGGTTCCAAACCTGAGCGGTGTACTTGACGGTAACCTGGTTGCCCCTAGAGTCCTTGAAACTTCCACCACTTAGTCTATCTAGAACATACCGGTTGAGCGAGCCATCTGTTTCGCGCACATAGACGTCTGTACCAGGTTTCATGAGAAGCCAGAACGTACCAAAGGTCGTACGCGGAGTACTCCCACTTGAACGAGCTTTGGCTTGCTTGTATTGCACAGCTGGTTGAGACTCCAGATACGTCTGAAGCAAGTCGATATGCTCATCAGCAAATCGATTGAACGTGTCAGAGTGCCTCTTCCGAAGCTCAGTACCATCGGACTTGTAACGTAGGATGTCGTCAAGGTAAAGGTACAAGTCCATGTATGGATAGGTGAACAAGCCAGCGTCCAGTCCTTGGTTGTCACCCGCTGGTAATTCGGCGGAGCATTCGATAACGGATTTGACCACATTCAGCAGATATGGTGAGTGTATCTTCAACTCCGGCTCGCTGACCCAGTCCGATTCACGCAATTTGGTTAACTTAGCCTTCGATTTCTTGGGCGGGTTGAGCGTGAAGTCATTCTTTCGTACCGAGGTGTCGGGTGGAGATTCGACTGTTTTTCTCTCTTCGAGAACGGGAAGTCTCTCATGCTCGCTTGAGATGTCCAGTTCAAAGGGTTCTGTATACGTGTTTTGACTCACAAACTCTGAGCGACCACCAAATTCGTGTCGGCGATAATGCGTCACCCTGTACTGGATACGGTTCTCATAACTCGTCTCGACTATGCCATCAGCCTCGGCATCCTGGGCAGGGTGAGGAGGCGGAGGCGGCAGAGCTTCAGAGGGCAATTGATGGGAGAATTCGAGGCGCGACTCTGGTTGCACCACGCTCTCCCAAAGCCCTGGTGGTATTGCCCCATAATAGGCATTGCCTATTGTGAAGCTACCGCTAGTTAGTGCTTGAAGTGAAGCTTCATCTTCACTAAACCATTCCCGTAGGAAGGTTTCCATGCGCTTATTGGGTCAGCAATAGACGAGAATGTCTGGCTGGGGATTGGACTTACCGTCCAAGTCCGACAAGCTTCCCAGGGAATTCTGTATGCTTGACCATCGTTGGCTGAGAATATAATGGCTTGAGCCTGAACCGGGGCTTTGTCGGCATGCAGGTCGTTCTCGTTCTCTGTAAGCGCGATCGCTCGTTGAACAGCGACGGTGAGTCGTCGCATCTGGTTTTTGTATTGGGTCCAGCCTCCCACGGATTCCCCACCATCGGTTTCAGCGCGTTCATCATGCGAATTCCCGTTCACTGCCTCCATAGATTCGTCTTCAACACTTGACTGTGATGTACGTGGAAGCGCAACCTTGACTACGATAGCGTTGTCGCGTTTGTCGGAACCCACGAGTGGTGAAGGAGAATGACGATCAAATGCGCTGTGTACATTCGTTGACACAGCTACGGGGCTGGAAGAACTCATCTTCGGGCTCAAGAACTTTGGTAGGCAACTATGGTGCAGAGAGGGTGAAAATATAAATTTGTCCCCTCGGTATTGAATCTCGAAACCGCCAAAATGACAGACTCAAGAAGGGGCAAGGCCTCTTAAGGCATGGCCTGTGGAGGCGCAGGTTGCGGCCCCCAAATCAATGGGAACATGGAAGAGCTCGCTTATGCGGCCTTAACCGCCAGGATGCAAGTTGAAAGTACGCCAATCCGTTTCGATCAGAAAAGCAACCGGATGATTCGACGAAGATATGCGCTGATCTTGTGGGCCGGCTGACATCCTAGGCTGCAATGACTTGAGGGGGCACATGTGGGGGCCGAATGGGCAATGCCGGGCTGAGCATATGCCATGGTTTCTGTACACATTTAACACGAACGCTGCTCATCTTAACCAGCAAAGAGATCTGCCAAAGTTGAGTCATACGACCAATACAATGCAGACCACCTTGCAGAGAAAGGATAGCCTGGGACTCGTCCGCCGGTTTACAGACGAACTGAAGGGAGAGACGACACTCGAGCGCGCAACCATTAGCATACAAGAACAACAGGATGCCAGCGAGAAAGCGCTTCGAAGGCGACGAATGGAGGCTCTGTACCGAGATCCTGATCGAGATCCCAGGTAACTCTGCGGTTCGAACTTTCAAGCGGGCATTGTGACTGACATCTGACAGCGAATCTGGCTTGCATGAGATGGAGGCTGCGAGATTGGCCTTACAAAAGGCCTGCAAACAACTGGAGACCGATGAGAAGCCTTCTTCCACCTTGGCCAAGCTGGGGCTTGCGCGAAAATCACCTTCGCCGCGGACGACAGCGAACGAAGCTGTCTTGAATTCGTTTGTGCATGACTTCAAGGGCCTTCAAGCGATCGTCGAAAGGTCCGAAGCAAATTGGAAGGGTAGCCAGAGCAAAGTGAGTAGCTCACAAGAGCCATGAAATATGTGCTGATATGTCGTATCAGGTAGGCCAGCGCTTTCGAAAGGTCTGTCAAAAGCTTGATGATCACAAAGCAGCGTTCGCTGTATTCCCGACTCAAGACATGTATACGTCCGCGTTGTGTGGAAGTCTCGCACTGATAGTTGGTGCTGCTGTCAACTATAACGACGTTGCTGAAAAGCTCTCCGAGATGGTCGTCGATCTATCGGAGAAAGCTACTCGTGCAGCCAAAATGGTGATGATATATCCCACAAAGAACTTCCGAGAATTGTTCTCCGACCTATATGCCCAGGTGTTCCTCTTCTATCGCGATGCGATTATGTGGTATGCGAAATCGAAAGCCACGAAAGTCCTCGATAGTTTCAACGCAAACCTGACCAAGCCATATGAGAAAGCTGCCGCCAAGATTGAAAGCCTGGTTGTCGAGATATACCGCGAGGCCGACGTGGCAGGAGCAGCCCAGATGTCTGTGTTTGTTGAAGATTATGAAGATAGGCTCCGCAATCAGAGGCGCCAGTACACAGATCACGATGATCTTCGTTTTGCGGGGCTCCAAGGGCAACGCCTAATGTTGCTCATGCAAGATGGCGCAGATTTCAGAACTACATTGACGCAGGGTAGTGAGAGGCGCCGTATTGAGCCAGCGGCTGAAGAGGTGCCTCCGCGCAACACAGAAGGCCTAGTAAATCGCGTGGAAGCAAGCAAATTTAGCAAGCAGCTGATGACAGCCGTGATTGGTACTGAAGGCCCTTCTTTGTTCAAGGACGGCAGGTTCTGGCTTCCCGAGGCCAACATCTCAAACAAGCTGAGCGACTGGATGAGCCCAGACACTGGGATATCGACGCTTTGGATCACCAGTCCCATGGTCTCCCGAGAATTCTCAGGCTCACGGGCTGGGGCACTGGTTGCCTTGGTCGCGGCATGGGAATCGAAGCTACCCGTCGTCTCGCATTTCTGTGCAAGGCCAGATTTCAGGGACCTCGCCGAAGACCGGACAGTTGAGCAAGTTGGATTGATAGGACTGGTGTATAGCCTCATCAATCAGCTACTGCAATTCAATGTCATAGACGATGTCTTTGAGGTTTCGAAAGAGCATTTCGAGAAATTGGACGGCTCCGACGAATCATGGCCCGAGGCCTTACTGGTGCTACAGACTCTCCTCTGCACGACGCCTCAGGTACAACGTTGCATTATCGATGGCTTGAATAATCTCTGCTTCTCAAGTGGCGCGGAATGGTGTGGCGCCTTTTTAAACATGCTGTTTGAGCATCAGAACACGTCACCGCACGGGTTCAAGATCTTACTGACGACGACCGGATTGTCGAGGGTCCTGCCAGACTTCGTGAAGGTTGAGAACAAGGTGCTGGTGCAGAGAGGGGCGAAGGAGGTGATTCGCGGAGGGAAATGGCTCAACGCGGTGGACAAGAAGTGAGGTCGACATCAGAACAACAGTACAGATGAGACGAACGATGCGAAATCAGGAGTGGGTATTTTTGTCGAGATCAAACCACATTGTACGGGTAGCTGGGCTGGTTGCTGTTGATGATAGTCTAGCGAGGTAAAGACGCGTTGGAGAATGGGGCGCCGACGCTAGTGCGCTCGCGCCTACTTTAACTTCTTGTGCGCACGGCATAAAGGAAGTCACACTGCACAATCACCAGCTGAAACAGAATGCTCAAGATGATAAAATTGCACCATAGCCAGCCAAACGCCTACAATGCATCGCTAACAAGAATTCACCATTCAGTGTCCGCAGTCACAAGCCCTACCATGCAAAAGGTGCCTCTTCTTGAAATCGCCCGTGTAGTCCGCAAGATGCGTCTGGCCATCCAGTCTCTCACCGTCTTGTGGCACCTTGCCCATCCACCCGACCTCCGTACCATTAGCGTCCAGAACCTTGAGATCCCTGCCCTTTTCCCTGAGCTCCTGTGTCACAGCCTCGACATCGACTTGGAGGTAATTACGCAGAAACTCGCCGACTTCGGTGTTTTCGTGGTTGCCAACCAACGCTGCGGCTTTCTTGGGGTCAGACGAGTAGATGTTGACGTCTGCGGCAGAGTGACCGTGAGTGCTCCAGCCTGTTTGTGAACGGCGCGATATCATGTCTGCGTAGGCGTACAAGGCGGTTAGGGGCGCGTCTGTGATGGCTTCGACTTCTTCCTCGGTATAGTCGTGGATGCCGAGGCCGTCGGTGATGCTGTTGATGACGAAGATCTTCTTCTTCTCGTGCGATGGAGAGGAGAGGAGATACGCCGCGTATTCGATGGCGAGGCGCTCGGCGGAGTGAGAGGCGTTGGCCAGGGGAGCGGGGTACCAGACGTAGTCGGGATAGGCAGTGTGAAGTTCTAAAGGTTGTCAGTTACTCTCTCAAAGACTTGATATAAGGTGGTCGTACGGCGAGCGGTTGCCAGTCCACCCGTCTCATGGTCAGAGGTGGAGACCATGACAGTTTCCGTCTTCTCGTTCTTGATGAAGTCGAGCACGCTGCTGAAGGCTTTGTCGTAGGCGAGCACCTCGTGGACCTGCGCTGCAGGATCGTTGTGGTGGCCGGCGTGATCTATCCTCGAACCTTCAATCATGAGGAAGAAGCCCTTGTCGCTGTCACGGGTGGCTTCGCTCAACGCCTTCATCGCAGCCTCGGCCATCTCGTGCAGCGAAGGGTACTTATCGTTCTCATTGCGGCGGTCGATCTCGTAGGGGATGTCAGTGTCAGCGAAGAGGCCAAGCATGGGGAAGTCGAGATTAGATCCGCCCTTCAGAGCGTCGAAGCCAGCACGGTCCGAGATGTAATTGAAGCCGTTCTTGCGCGCCAGATCTACCACGTCGCGGTCGTCAGCTCGGCAGGAGTGCTCCTGGGTGGTGTTGGGCACGAAATGGCAGCGTCCACCACCAAACATCAGATCGACTACGCGACCAAGAGGATAGTCTCCAACCATCTGCTCGGCAATGCGATCCTCCTCCTGGCGCATGTTGACGTGGGCCGCAAAGCACGCTGGTGTGGCATCGGTGATGCGTGTGGTGACGACCAGGCCTGTCATGTATCCTGCCTTCTTGGCCGCCTCGAGCACCGTTCCACAGGGCTCGTGGTCAGGCGTGACGGAGATGGCGCCGTTGTAGCTCTTCTGAGCGCAGGAGAAGGCGGTGGCGCCGGCGGCCGAGTCGGTGATGAGGCTGGACGACGAGCGGGTGCGCGACTGGCCGATCATGTGCTGGTCGATGACGAGCTGCTCGCTGAAGGGCGCGCCGTTCTGGAACTGCATGAAGCTGCGCGTCAAGCTCAGACTCGTGGGTCCCATGCCGTCAGACACCATGAAGATAAGGTTACGCTTGCCATGGCTGTTGCTGGGGGCGCTGTCTGGTGGCGACTCTCCTTCATTCTTCTGGTACACCACTGCGAGCACGACGACGCCTGCTGTGGCAATGACTGCCCACACCAGCAGGCCAATCTCACGCCATCTCTTCCACGGTGAGTCGATGCGCGCGGTGCGTTGGCCGGTCAGGAGTGAGTCCTCCTCTTCAATCATTCGGTCCTGGAACTCGGAAGATGTCCGGTTCGAGAGCAGAGGACGGCTCATTGTCGGTATCAGGTGTTTGTGAAGGAGTGACAGGACAGCAGGCTGTCTTAAGGGAACATCGTATTCAAGGGTTTATCGGAGATGATGTTCGAGGCGCACGCGGATGATCGGCGTGAGGCTAAGCCGCTGTTAGCCTAGCGCTATCTGCTCCTATCATCTGAACTTCGAGCGTGACTTGTGTCGAATCCTCCTGACATGTATCACAAGGAGCCACGTATTTATTTCAGTGGCTGGACTGCGATTCTATCGGCTAAGTCACATTATCCACGTATTATGGGGAAGCGTTCAGGGTACACTTGACGAGTCTGATCGCCCCTACTTTTGAGGGATCATTCAAACATCCACAAGCATACAGCCTGTCAAGAAACTAACGCCCAACAAAGCCCACTCAAAGTACCCCAACTCAAGTCGCTCAGGCAGTCAACTTCAAGAAACTCGCCTGCGAACTCAGCGCATCCTCCTTGATCATCTGCGCCGCCCCTTCGCCCACCCCGTACGCAACCATCTGCGTGTGCCCGTTGTTGACCCTCGGGATGGAACTCACGTCCGCCACCCTTAAGTTCCTCACTCCATGGACTCGCAGCCTGGAGTCGAGGACCGCGTTGGGGTCGGAGGATGGGCCCATTGCGCAAGTGCTCGACGGGTGATAGCCTGCAAGTTGCGCGTTAGTATGTGTGCGTGAGCAGTAAGTGGCGTGCGAGGTATGGAGGGAGAAAGGAGTAAGGTTTCTGCCGAATAACTTACAGGTCGTGGCATGCTGCTTGACGTGCGGGATCCAGTCTTCTCTGCTCGTGTTCTTATGGTGTGTGAGATGAGCCGGCCAGCTGCCCTTGATGACGTCCTTGGTCCCTTTGCCGCTCATTACTATCTCGTTTGCGAACCGACACGCCTCGGTCATGACGAGCATGTCCAGCGGGTCGGCGAGGTAGTTGTGGTCGACGACTGGATTGGCGTGCGGGTCCGACGACGCGAGGGTGACGGATCCACGACTGCGCTGGTTGAAGAGCAGATTGCACATGGCAAAAGTGTGTTTGCCATCGATGGGGAAGTCGTCGTATTGCTTGGGTCCGCCGTAGAGCTCGGTGTTCCAGAACTCCATGTTTGGCTGGTTTGGCTTCAGGCCCATTGGGTCACGGCCCTCCTCTCGTTGTGCATTGCGCCAGAGCTCCGAGTCCTGGAGGCGCTCGTCGAGACGTGCGTAGCCGAAGATACCTGTCCGTTAGCAATGGCAGTGTTGAGGGCTTTTATTTCTTACCGAACGGAAACGTGCTCAGTATCCCTGTCTTCTTCTCCTGATACAGCTGGTATGTTGACGCGATTGCATTGTCGTGATAGGCGAGGTAGTCATTTGTCAGATTTGGTTCGGAGACCTCGTAGAAGACAAAGACAAGCTTGATCAACAGTCAGAATACACTCTATCATCAAACAAAGGAGGGTAGTTCTTACGCAGTGGTCTTGCAGGTTCTGACCGACGCCCGGCAGGTCAACACTGCACTCTATGCCGTGCTTCTTCAACTCTTCTTTTGGCCCGATACCGGATCGCATGAGGATAGTCGGACTGCAGTACGCACCAGCTGTGACGACGACTTCCTTCCTGGCTTGGTACTCGATACGTCTGCCGGCTTTGGTGATGGTGGCTACGCCGGTTGCAGTGTGCTCGCCAGAATCATTGGAGAAGAGAATCTTATCAACCACAACTTCAGTCTTTATGGTGATGTTCGCTCTCTTGTACCCCTTGGTGATGAAGTCTGCCGCCGTCGTTCGAATGCCTTGATGAACTGTGCGTGGTACGTCACCGCACCCATGAGGTGTCTCGCCAGTTGAGAACATGTCTGGGTGGTAAGGCAATCCATTGTCAATCATGCTTTCTTTGACGCGTTCCGAGATCGGTGCAAGGTCGTGTGGCTCAATGTGTAAAGGGCCAGAGGTGCCGTGCACTGACATGTCTGCCTTGTGCCAGTCCTTCTCATGCATGGTTTCTGCCTGTTCCTGTCAGCATGGTTCGGTATGTGGACGTTTCATCCTACCTTGGCCATATACCCAAACATCTTGTCTCCAGTCCACTCATCCATGCCCCAATCATCATAGTCCTGCTTCGTGCCGCGAATACATAGCGTACCATTTACACCACTGGATCCGCCTAAGAACCGGCCACGGCTGACTTTGACCTGCCTATCATTGACGCTATTCATGGGCTCGGTGACGATGTTCCAGTCCGTCTCGCTGTCGAAGTTCTTACTCCAGCTTGAGCACGCAGTGAATACTAATTCTAACCAAAGAAGAGGAAGACTACTCACCCGCCCGCCATGTGCACATTCTCGAGATCTGCATTATCAGGCCCAGCCTCGAGGACGAGGATCTTAGCATCGATGTCCTCAGCGAGACGTCCAGCTATTACACAGCCAGACGTTCCTCCTCTATGATCGCGTCAGCCACCTTCTTCAGGTCTCGAGATGCACTAGTTTGAAAGCAGTACTCTGACATACCCGCAGATGATGTAGTCATAGATTTCAGTGGGGTCGAGAGAATCAACACGCTCAAGCGACATGTTAGCGGTTCAGTGTATCGTTCACGAAGTACAATGCGTATCTCCACTCGAGAGCTGTGGCGTCCAGAGCTCTTTATGCGCTCGGCAACTCACCTCCATCCGGTACGGAACGCGACCGCACTCCTTCCGCAGTGATCTACCCTAGTGTCCGAGTAGCAGTGGAGATCAGATGAGCTTGTGAGCTAGTCCACACCAAGCTGATGTGAGACGTGTACGGGTCAGTGGAGTTATACTGACCGTGCAGACACACTATTATCACAAACAATACGCTTGAGGGTTATGCGTTGCAAGTCTTCACCTTGGTATCTGAGGCGTAGCTTGGTGATAGAATCGGGTGCTTGGGGACAGTGAAGGGAAGGGTTAGGAGTCCAGCCGATGCTCAGCATTCAGCCTAGTGCTTATAATTGTGCTTAACAGCGTGTTGGCTATGTATCCTATATGCGCATCCCACGCCAGAGCTTGAGCTAGTGTTGGTGTTGGTGGTGTGGAAGTGGGTCCTGAAATGCGGGGTCCCCGCACGACTTCCGCAGTGGGTCACTCGAGTACAGGGGAGAGCGCCCAATCAAGCAAACTGGCACAGATGGTCCTTCATAAGCATAAGGGTGTTGTTTAAGTGTGCTGTCTTACAGTACGGCCAGCCTCATGCGTACTTTACTGCACTGGAGTTAATTAAATCGTCCAAGCAAGCTGCTCAACCAGTACAACTCATGCCTCACTGATATACTCCAGCAGCCCCTTCAACGTCCCATTTTCCACCCTACACCCCTCGCCCTCCCTCATTGCGCGTCTATACCCCTGACTCAACCACATGCGTATCAGGTCTGGATCCAAATTCCTCACATTCTGCTGCGAAATCATGACAAAAGCCTGGGCACACAGCGTGGTGCTCTCCGAGGGACTGGGTGGCGGTCTCGTCTTGCAAGTTGAGCACTGTGGATCGGCGTCCGCAGGTGAGACGGCGGGAGGTGCTTGTTCCGTTGTCGCAGAAGGGGTGAGTAGGGTATCTGTGCAGCAGGGCGGTGGGCCAGCCAAGGGAGGGAGGAGGAGTTGGAACGATGTAGCGATGAGGGTGGGCTCTGTGACATGGCTTGGTGGTGGGAGATCCAGTCCCATGTCCACGGCTGACGGGTCCGGGAGAGGGGTCAATGAGGTGCTCGATCCGACTGCGCTGTCCATGCGCTCAAAGTGCTTGGTGATGTCGTAGCATGCGAAAGCGTTGGCTGTGTCGCGTTCGGCTTTGAGGGCCTCGATCTCTGCTCTCGCAGCCGCGAGCTGGCTTTCTGCTTCTGCTAGTCGCTGCTCTAGGGATGCGACATGGTCTTTCTGGCGCGCGCGGTGGCGTCTCTGGTTTTCGCGCACGCGGTTGAGGGTGTGCTCAGCAGAGACGCGCTGTTTGCGATGTGGTAAGCTTGCATCTGAGGACGATGTGGGTGATGGTGAGCATGCAGCTGGTGGGGTAGGTGTCAATGGCATCGTGAGCGGCTGTTGTCACGTTGGATTCAATGTTGAGAACGTTTGCCCGCGATCTTCTAGGATTTTGTACATCTTAAATTGAGCGTGGCAGTATGGGAGGATGAGAGGCTGAGGCATTAGATGTCAGAGATCTTGGCGATATGTCACCGACCGAGCTGCTACGCGATAGGCCAGAAGGCCCGTACAAAGTTGTCGAACTTCACACTTGACAGTCATAATTCCCTTCATGCTATTCTCCAGCTCCAAATGAGAGGCCCTGTTGCACATAGACGAGGATAGGGAAAAAAGGAAAAAAAAACAGCTACATACTATCTCCCAAATCAAACTATCTGCAACAGCCATTCAGGGAGTCAAAAAATTGCATCTCAGCAAAGCAACAAAAATTCGAAGAAGCTAGCACAGACCCTCAAAAGCACCAAAGCGCATCCTCAAGACCCAAGGTGACGTTATTTCAAAGGTCTGCAAAATCAAAGAGGTAACAAGAGCAAAAACAAAACGGGAAAATGCAAAAAGAACAACGGCTTCTATGCCACCTACCCGAATCGAACGAGCGATCTTCGCATTACAAGTGCGACGCCTTACCACTTGGCCAAGGAGGCTTTGCCTGTTTGATAGTAATTTCACTTTTGCAATATTTATATAACACTTTGCTTAAAGACCTAGATGCAGTGGTGTGGTGACCTGGGGTATGTTTTCGCTCACACTATCCGTAATGCGCCTAGGGCTGTCGCTAAAGAACGCCAAACACTCAAGCTTGTCAGTCTACTTCCGCTGCAGTGGTCGGGGCCGAGAACACGAACCTATAACAAGACACAGAACTCAGAGCATTTAGATTAGTCTTTAGTCAGTGTGCAACCCTCATAGTACTATTCTGAGCATGTCATCGCTGCCACATTAAATTTCAGACTTCTGACTGCAAAGTGGCTGCTTAGAGCTGCGGCATGCATTTGTTTCGCGACAGAATCTTTCTGTGGGGTTCTTATGCAAGTCGGTAAGGTAGAGAGCGGAGTTGACGTTGATTTGGTCGGTGTTGATGGATTTGGGTGATGGGTAGAGAGTGGCCCTGTGGGCTTCTAGAGTATCTGTGTTAGTTTTCATGCTGGGCCAGCTCACGATGGCGTCTGAGATGGTTGATACAATAGTACATGCCACGACGTGCTTCGGTTTGTAACGAAAGGGTGTAAGTGATAGGGTCCTGGAGCGAGGTCTCGAATTAGATAGTGGAGAAGTCTTTGATCTGCTCCTCTCTCAACAACTGCTCGGTCCCCATCGTGGGCTACTAGTTCGTATCCCTTCTTACATATCCCCACCAGAGGAGGATATACCCTACACACTCCCCACCCCAGCACCTTCGACCCTCGCCCCCTCCTGTCCAACCTGCACACTCGTCCCCGTCTGCTCCGCACCCTGACCTTGAGCCAGCTTCTCAAACGCCCCCAAGAAATCCGCCTTCAGATCCTCCCAGCTCTCCACCCCAATACTAACCCTCAACAACCGCTCATCAACCTCCGCATCGCTCATCTTGCGCCACTCGATCAAGCTCTCCACGCCGCCGAGGCTAGTCGCGTGGTGAAATAAGCTTAGATGGCTAGGCAGCGAGCGCGCCTGTGTAGACGTGTGTGTGAAGATGCTGAACACGGGCCCGAAGCCGTTGGGCATCTGGCGCTTCAGCCAGGGGAAGTCGGCGGTCTGGAGCGACGCGTGGGTGACGCGGGAGACTACTTTTTGCACAACAGCGCTGTCCTCTCCACCCCTGAGGGCTGCGTCGAGCCAGGCGACGAGGCGGTCGGCGTTGCTGCTTTGGCGCTGCACGCGGAGTTCCATTGTGCGCAGGGAACGCACGCCCAGCCAGCCTTCTAGACTGCCTAGTACGGCGCCGAGGAAAATGCGATCGGCACGGAGTCCGTGGGCTCTCTTGAGTCCCTCTGGTGTCGCGGCTGTAGCAAGGATACCGCACAGCATGTCGCTGTGGCCGCCGATGTACTTTGTGCCTGAGTGCATGACGAAATCCGCGCCCCACTGGAACGGGTCCTGCAGGCCTGGTGGCGCAAAAGTGGCATCGACGCTGAGCCAGGCGCCGCGGGCGTGTGCGCGTGCAGCGTAGTGCTCGATGCTGAATGCCTCGCCTGTGGGATTGAGCGGCGTCTCGAGATGGACGAGGTCGCCTTTGCCTATGCCGGATTCGTCCCATGTCTTCTCGTCGGCGTGCAGATCGACCGTCTTGACGCCGTGCATGCGCTTGTGCAGATCCAGGACGCCGTGGCAGCCGTGGTAGCCACCGCTGATGGCGACGACTTTGGGGACTACGCTCACGAGCAGGCCGTGGAAGGCGGAGAGGCCGCTGCTGTAGGAGACTACATGGTTGGCGAGGGATTCGAGGTCTTCATCCTTGGCGCCGGGGTAGAGGAGCGGCGTGAGGATGGTCTCCAGACGATTGATGTTGGCGGACGCGAGGCGCGAGTAGATGAGTGGTGTGCTGAGGTCGATGACTTCGCCTTCCTCTGGGGAGACGGGGTGCAGTTTTGAGGGGTCGCGTGGGTACCGGAAGGTGGTTGATGTGTGGATGGGAGGGGCAATGTCGGTGAGGATGTTGGTACGGTCGTCGGCGTGGATGCCGTGAGTTGCTGCGTGGAGGGGCATGATTGGGAGTGTGAGGTGCTGAGTGGTCACAGCAGTGCAGTTACTTTGAGTCAGAGAAGGGCAGACGAAGACAGAAACAAATCAATGCCTTCAGGATAGGACTGGAGCAGAAGCGGCAGAACTCTATCTCTTCAATTGACGAATATCACCATCATGTACTTTAGTGCATGTCACCATCACGCCCTGCCAGACGTCGTGATAGCTTCGTGAGGCTCTAAATCGGCAATTGTGGGCCTGCCGCATACTTTGCAGGGAAGCGTTGCCGGTTGTAGCTTGGTGGTGCTGTCATCCGGGAGATGTCGGTGCGGAAGCTAATTGCGTCAGGCGGGGTTGTGTTGAGTGAGGGGCAGAGAGCGATAAATTTTGGGGCGGCTATCATTTGGATCATGAGGGCGCATGAATCATGGGGCGCATAGATCATCAGGGTGTATGGATCAATTGGCAAGATCCAATTGATGTCAAAGCTATTGAATAAAGAAGAACTGTACTCCAGTGGACATGGCTGCTGCCTGCGAATGCACGAAAAAAAACGCCTTTGATTCTGCAATACATCTACACATGAATCGTCTACTGCTCGCCGGCACCGACAATGGTGGGCGGGCCCTCCTTGTACTTGATGCTGCCGCTGCCGCTACCGCAGGCCTCGATCGACTTGACCACCTTGTACGAGGCGACATCGCCGTCAGGGACACCGCCGAAGACGACGTGCTTGCCGTCGAGCCACGAGGTGACGACGGTGGTGATGAAGAACTGGGAGCCGTTGCTAGAAGACGTCAGCAGCTGCTTGATGCTGTCACTACGAGGCGAGGTGCTTACGTGTTGGGGCCGGCGTTGGCCATGGACAGGAGGAAGGGCTTGTTGTGGGTCAGCTTGAAGTTCTCGTCGCTGAACTTCTCGCCGTAGATGGACTTTCCACCCGTGCCCTGGTAGTCGTTAGCTTGTTGTCTCTACGATGTTATAGGCGCAAAGCTGCTTACGTTGCCACGGGTAAAGTCACCACCCTGAAGCATGAACTGCGGAATCACACGGTGGAACTTTGAGTTCTGGTAGCCGAAGCCCTTCTCGCCGGTGCAGAGGGCGCGGAAGTTCTCGGCCGTCTTGGGGACAACATCGTCGTAGAGCTCGAAGTTGATGCGGCCGGATTGCTCTGTGAGGGTGGGTGATCAGCAATGGTTCATGCAATGTGTAGTGTGCAGTGTGCAGTGTGCAGTGTGCAAGCTGTGCAGCAAGCAAGCTGTGCGGCAAGCAAGCTGTGGCTGCGCTGGCTGGCTGCGCTGGCTGCGCGTGGCAGGGCGGGGCTGGGAGCTCACCCTTGACTTGGCCGACGTTGGTGACATTGCCGCTCTGGTCGACCGTGACCTCGGGGCCAGTCCAGTTGACGTCAAAGTAAGTCTTGATGACCATGTTGGCGGCAGAGGGAGTGAAGAAGCGCTTGGTGAGGGGAGCTTGGAGGCGGAGAGAGTTGACGGTGGAGCGGCGGAAAGCCGAGAGGACAGAGGAAGAAGTAGACATTGGTGGGGCGCGGGGGTGGTGGGGGGCTGTAAGCAGTTAGATGCATCCTAGCGCGGTGAAGCTCGCAGTACAAGCTTGAGTTATCAATAATAGACAGCTTCAGCCGTGCTCTTGCGTGACTCTGGGCGATATGTCGCTGTGGAGCCTGGCCGTGTTGGTGCAAAGGCCAGCAGAGATGGCCAGCAACGCCACACAAGGTAGATGCAAACAAGACTTACTTCAATTGATCTTCGAACGTCTACTGGGCAACAGATGAACTGGATGGGTGGCGATTGGGGCTGCAGACGAGTCCAAAAGCAGGCTGCTATGCAATACAAGAGGCCAACGAGATGGCTATGGTACAATTGACGTAAGAGAGATGGCTATGATACAGGTGGTGATGGTGGAGAGGGAAGTGTCAAAGTTCGACATGGACGAAGCTCAAGCTCTCCATTCTTTGCGCGGCCCTAGCGCGTTTTGCCGCCGTGTCAGTCGCATTGAGATGTCGAGCTTGGTGAGTGGGTGTCGTTGGTTGTGACATGCTTGCATTTCATGTTACTTGAAGAGCTATGGTACTCGGCACTCTCACTATGCTGCCAGTTTGAGGTACAACAAGTTCTTGTTGGATTATGAACTTGGACGCCCAATTACGATCATATCACGTGATTTCCCCGACTTCAACGCGCCCTTGGGCATCTGGAGTAACATTGGACACTGCTCTTGATCTCGTCTGCAGGCCACATAATCTCGACAATCCGTGCAGCTGCCAGGAGACCTTCAATCGCCAGGCTCCATTCTAGTCTCCATCTAGTCTCCATTCTACCACTCTTCGTCCAACCGCGGAGCCGAGTTGCGCCCAACTGCTGCCGCTGCTGCCGCCCGCCTCCCTCGACACTCGACGCTCGACATCGACAACAACACTCGACACTCGACACTCGACAGCCACCACCGCCATGGACTTCAACAGCCTGAAGGACCAGGTGAGCAACCTCACGCTCTACGACCTCAAGGCCGGATTCCGCAAAGCCCAAAATGGTGCGCGCCGTAGCAACCCACCGCCAGCTGGCCCCTGCTAACGGTGCTCGCAGCGGTGATGAACTTTACCGAGATGGAGGCCAAGGTGCGCGAGGCCACTAACAACGAGCCATGGGGTAATTTCTAGTGCTGTACATGTACAGAGTAACAACTAACAAACTACAGGGGCATCCTCTACGCTGATGCAGGAGATTGCCAACGCGACCTTCAACTAGTACGCACCCAACCCACCTACACCACCACCAACGCCATTGCTGACAGCAGCAGCCAATTGTTGAACGAGATCATGCCCATGATCTACAAGCGCTTCACAGAGAAGGCCTCTGAGGAGTGGAGGCAAATCTACAAGGTGTGTGCAGAATGCTACTAACCCTCAAGAAGCCTTGCTGACAGGCCAGGCACTTCAACTGCTCGAGTTCCTGATCAAGAACGGCTCAGAGCGAGTCATCGACGACGCGCGCTCCCACGTATCGCTCCTCAAGATGCTGCGCCAGTTCCACTTCATCGACCAGAACGGAAAGGACCAGGGCATCAACGTCCGCAACCGCGCCAAGGAGCTGGCCGAGCTGCTGGGCGACGTCGACCGCATACGACAAGAGCGGAAGAAGGCACGCGCCAACCGCAACAAGTTTGGAGGTGTCGAAGGCGGCATGGGTCTCGGAGGAGGCTTCTCAGGCAGCGGAGGGGGCAGCAGATACGGAGGCTTTGGCAGCGAATCAGCAGAGTACGGCGGCCACACGGGCGGCGTCTACGGCGACGGCGGTGGCTTTGGCGGACAAGACCCCAGCTTCAACGACACGCAACAACGGCGCGAGCGGTTCGACGAATACGACGAGTACGACGAGGGGGAAACAGTCGCGAGCCCGCCCAGGCGAAAGGAGCCAGCGGCGTCCTCAACAAGGCGAGAGCCCAAAAAGGCGGAGCCACCAAAGCCAAAGGAGCCTGAGCCAGTCGTGGATCTGCTGGCCTGGGACGACGAGCCCGCACCGGCCGCCAGTTCGTCATCAGGAAAGCAGCCAGCCAACGCTTTCGGCGGCGGCGACGACGATGACGACTTTGACGACTTCCAGTCTGCGACACCGGCACCGGCTGCGAAGCCAGCTGGGTTTGGCATTGCGCCCCCGGCGTCCACATCGACCATCAACTCCAGCACGCAGTTTGCCGCACCGCAGCCCCAGTCGGCGGCGCAGAACAGCAACCTCAACGACCTCTTCGCGACCGTATCCCCCGCACCGTCAGCAAATCGCGTCATGTCGCCCCCCTCTCAGCCTGCATCGATGAGCTCCAGCTTTTCGCAGCCGCCCAAGCCCACAGGCTACCAGGCAACTGGCCCCAACTACTTCACTTCCGTGCCACAGCCTGCAGTGCAGTCCAGCGTCTCCACGCCTGGTTCCGTCAAGTCGCCTGGCGGTCTGGGATCAGCAGCCGGCCCAAAGAAGGCAGGCGGCGACGCATTTGCCTCGCTGTTGGGTGGCGTTTCGTCGAAAAAGGCGCAGACACCGACGCAGAAGGTCACCATGGGCGACTTGGCCAAGCAGAAGACGAGTCAGGGTCTGTGGGGTGCTCCGGCGTCGAGCGCGAGTACGCCGGTTGTGCAGTCGCCTCAGGCGGGGAAGCCTCCTGGCGGTGCGCTGGGCGACCTGTTGGGTTAGGTAGTTACGAAGTAGAGCAGTATGACATGCATTATTTGACCGTGCTAACTTTGGATGTCGAGCTTGAAAGATGTTGGTGAATGCTATCCGTGAAAGAAACTGAATGAGTGTCCTTTCAGACTATCATCCTTGAATGTCGAACTTGATTGATCTGGTGAACTTCTTGAAAGATGTTCTGTTGTTCTTACCTGTGCACTGTCATTCTTGAAGGCTGATTGCGCTTCTTTTTTTTCCAATTGTGATACTTTACTGTAATAATTAACTAGTATGCTTGACTATTTCTTCAGGCTGTTCTTCTTGACTTTGATTCTTGACTGTCGAGTATTGACTTCATCTTGATCTGGAGATTTGACCTCATCCTGATATGGAGACGTCCTCATCTTGATATTCAGATGCTTGGTTGTCGAGATACATCTTCAGCGAGACGTTGATATCACATGCAGACCCTTGTCAACTTGTCACCCCTGACTCCGCAGCACCCCCGAGCCACGCATAACACCACTCGCCCACACACAACCACCCACCCAGCAATGCATCAATGCAGCTCTCGCGCTTCCTGTTCGGCGCCAGCTGGCTGCTGCTCCCCCTAGCCCTGCTCAGCACAACATGGCTCTACCTCTACCCCTTGTTCCACGGCTGCGCCTTCCCCCAGCCCAGCACCACCTCGCTGCCGCTCCTCTCAGCGCGCGCCCCGTTCCGCCTCCTCGCCCTCGGCGACCCACAACTCGAAGGCGACTCGTCACTGCCAGACCCCACCGCGCCCGTGTTTCCATCGCTGCAGAATGTCGCCCAGGACATGCGGCACGCCAATTACGACCCCCACGATGTGGCCGACATCCTGCGCACGGCTGCCCGGGGCGTAGTGAAGGATGCAGCGGCGTGGCTCGAGGGCCACAGGAAGGCGGTCGATCTGTGGGGCAATGATCTATATCTTGCGCATATTGTGCGCTCGCTGCGCTGGTGGACGGAGCCCTCGCATGTTGCTGTGCTGGGGGATTTGCTGGGGAGCCAGTGGATTACCGACGGCGAGTTTGAGAAGCGCGCTGGACGGTACTGGGGCACGGTTATGCGCGGCCTGGAGCGGGTGCCTGATGAGGTCATGGGGGCGTTTGTCGAGAGCGATTACTACGATGAAGAGGAAGCTGAAAGACGGGGGAGGAGGAGTTGGGGTGGCACCAGCCAGGTTCTGGGTGGGGATGAGGCGTGGGAGAAGAGGGTGATTAATATTGCGGGGAACCATGATATTGGGTATGCGGGGGATATTGACGAGGCGCGTGTGGACCGCTTTGAGCGTGCGTTTGGGAGCGTGAATTGGGATGTCTGGTTCACTCTGCCTGACAACACATCCACCAACACCACCACCAACGACACGTCCAACGACAATACCACCCCCGCCCTCCGCCTCGTCGTCCTCAACACCATGAACCTCGACACCCCCGCCTACAAGGACTCCCTCCAACAAGACACCTACGCCTTCATGAACCACCTCATCACCACCTCGCGCCCTGTCACAGACAAAACCCACGCCACCATCCTGCTCACCCACATCCCCCTGCACAAGCCAGCAGGCATCTGCGTCGACGCCCCGTTCTTCGACTACTTCGACTCCGGCCACGGCGTCAGGGAGCAGAACATGCTGTCCCCGTATGGAAGCAGAGTGGTGCTGGAAAGCATATTCGGGCTGAGCAAGGATGTCCACGCTGAAGGCCAGGGGTTAGGAAGGAGAGGAATCGTGGTAAATGGCCACGACCACGCGGGCTGCGATACCCTGCATTGGATCCACCAGCCCGCCGCCCCAGGCTGTAACCCAGACGGAGTAAACCCCGAAGACGCATACTCATCAAAAGCAAACGATACCCAGACTATCCCAGACGACACCCCCAGCGCTGCAAATTCCACTCCCCAGGACACAGACCCAGACCACACATGGCGCGCCGCCGCCTACCCGCCACGCACCTACGCCCTCACCTCTGAAGACAAAGGATGCACACACATCCCCGCCTCCCCGCACCTGCGCGAACTCACCCTCCGCAGCATGATGGGCGATTTCTCAGGCTACGCCGGCTTCCTCTCCGCGTGGTTTGATCCCCAGAAGGGAGAACGGGGCGAGTGGATCCTTGAGTTTGGCACCTGTGGGGTCGGCGTGCAGCACTGGTGGTGGGGGGTTCATATTCTTGATCTTTTGCTCGTGGGGTGTTTTGTCGCGGGGTGCGTGGTCAGGGCGTGGGAGAGTCTTGCTTGTGGGGGTGGAGGATGCACACGAGAAAAGGGCGAAAAGGGAATTGAAGAAAAGGAGAAGAGAACCGTGCTGAAGAAAGGGAAAGTCGTCAAGTTGGAGGTGGAGGTCGAGCCTGGAGCTACCCGCCTCGCCGACACGAAACGCGCCGCCATGTAGTCCGTGTAGACTCGTCTCTTGCGCTGGGCTTTGCATTTATACGGCTTGGTTATGTATACACATCAGGATACTGGGACACTAGAATAGAAGAAACCAGATTACTCTTCAATATCTCGTCTCGTCTCGTCTCGTCTCGTCATGTCAGACTCGGCAAACCATTGCATAGTGGAGCACGACTTGCCGCGGATGGTGCGAGGACCAGCGACTTGTCTTAGAAGAAGAAGAAGAAGAAGAAGAAGAAGAAGAAGAAGAAGATGATGATGATAATGATGATGATGACGATAATGATGATGATGACGAATAATGACAGGACGTAGTCAGGACTATAAGTACCCATACACCGCGCAGCAAGGCCGTGAGGTGGAAGTATAACACAACACGGTACGAGACGGCGGTTTGTACCCAGTCTTCACGTGTCCAAGGATCTCAGTACCCACACCAGTAGGGATTAGTAAGAGTGAAGGAGCCCTGTATCTTGTGCGTGAAAAGATGGACGTCTAGCTCATCGAGTACACTGTGTGTACGGCCTGACTGGGTGTTCTTACCTGCTAGCTAGCCATGAGGCTGGCTTCGCTACACCAGGGGCTCTGATTTGGCTTGCTTGGTATACTGGTCTGCGGTAGGGCCGAGGTTTCACGGACCGAGCAGATGGAAAGTAAACAGTAGTGCTTGGAGTCGAATGACAGATCTCGACGTTTAGCGTGATACACTCACTAGCCGCCTAGCCTAGTACTCCTACAAAATATTAAAGGAGGATACGACATTCGCATCTTGGTGTTGGAGAACTTCGTGGTTGGGAGTGAAGGCTCATCAGCGCAATGTTTGTCTTTAGTGCTTTACAGGCAGACGCTTTCTCGTTCGACGCGTGTAGCCTTGATTACACTGCGTCTTCGAATCGATGTACTGAGTTCCACACAATCCTGTGCAGTGTTGATAGCGCTGAGTCTTTTCTAGTAGGTGTAGTACACAAGATTTGGCTCCTTCGACAGACCGCTTGCCGCGGATTCGGGTTCCTTTGTGAATTATTGTTCACGCTTGGAGTCGATGATTTAAGCTCGCGATATAGAGGAGATCTCGATCTTAACGTGGCTTGAGCACTGAGGTGTAACAGCGCGATAATTGATTTACATCCCCCGATTCGAAGTCAACAGCAACAATACAAAGCACAGACAAATCATTGCTCTACACATTCAATGCTGGACGCCTCCCAACGCACTGACAGGCGGTACCCCATCCGAGCGACGTTGAAGAGCAGCGCGCTAGTCCGCACCGCCCCACCCCGACTCGAGCCGCACGCCGTTCGGTCAGTCGCGCTCTGGCCATCATGTACAAAAATTCTTCGCCCTCCCGGCCTCATCACACCCGATACCGGCAGACATGGCACGAGCGAGCGTGCGCCAGACTCCGCCCAGATAGCGGAGTGGAGAAATGCTGCTGTCACACAAATACATGGCTTGGGGGTGCGGCTAGTTTAAGAGCGAGGTGGACTGGGTACTTGCGGCTCTGCTTGACTGCGAGCACGGGCTTTGGGGCGGCGCGTGCGTTGACGCGAGTGCCGAGTGTGGGGAAGCTGGTACAAGATATGGTCACGAGGGTTGGGTGAAACGTAAGAGATGGAAACAGGGTCGGTGTGTGTCTTGGATGCTCTTGGGTTGCGAGGGGGTTGATGACGAAGGACAAAGGCAAGGACAGTGACGTTCAACATGACGCTCGAAGTGACGTCTCGACGCAAGCTGCACGAGACCGCTGCCAGCAGTCATCCAGCATTAGATGGATTCCGTTATCTCGTTTTTGGCATTAGTCAGGTCTCAATCCTTGCACTGCTTATGCGTACTTACTATATAGTTTTGCGCTGTTTTAAGACTAACGCTTATGCATAATACCTAGGTCTAAAACGCAAGTATTTACTTGCGTTTTAGCGTAGTGCGTTAGTCTTAGTATTTATCCTAATAGAGTATTTTAGCTAGTAATTATTAGGTTAGAGCAAACCTAAAAACCTTATTGTTATTGTAAGAACTGCTTATAATTGCTAGCAGTCTATAGTTAAGCGTAGTTATCTACTTTTATTAGCAAATACACTATAAAAATCTATCTTAAAGCTTTAAACTTACTATAAGTAAGCCTCTATTAAGCTAGTAGCAGCTACAGCTACTATTACTAGTTAATATATTTTAATTTAATACACTATTAGCAACCTTAGTAAGTAGCTAGTAACTAATACTATAGTTATTATTACTGCTATATATGCCTATTATGCCTCTACCTTTTGTTAACTTAACACGCTAATCTAGTATAGTATTACTAATAGTTAAGTCCTAAATAAGCACTTAATATAGCTATTCTACTGCCTCTACTAAGCTACTAAGCTACTTAGGTATTAATTACAGCACCTTAGAAGCGCGTAATATAACTTAGTTTAAGTATATAAGAATATTAGCTAAAAACAAGCAGGTTATAATTAAGATATATAATAACCTACTATTTCTCTTCTATAATAAAGGTGTTAATAGATTTTTTAGCCTTATGCAGGAGCAAGCTAAGCAGACGCTATATAAAAAGCTACTAAATATCTATAACTAGATAAGAAGTTAGCTTGTTTAAAGGCTCTATATAAAGAAAGACTAATAGTAGGAGAGTAGAATAGTGTAGTTAGATATAGCATACCTTTAAGAGCTTAATAAGTTTATTATCTATACCTAAGCAGATTAGAAAGGCCTTTATAAGAAAGTGTTTAGAGTTAACAGGTTAACTAGTAATTATAAAAAAGCCTAGTAGTAGAATAGTAATCTTACCTTGTTACTTAGTAGCAAATGTTACTCTATTACTAAAGGCTTGTTAGAGACCTTCTTGCCTACCTATATAGGCAAAACTCTAATAAAGGCCTACTTAGCAAGGCTGCAGGATAGGTTAATAAGTATGCTAGAAGTTAGTAAGAAACTTATAGAGAGGACTAATTACAACAATTAGCAGCTAGTTAAGTAGCTTAATAAGATAATAAATAAAAATCTAATAAAGTAGTTTACTTATAGAGGAGGTGTACTAGCTAGTGTATTAGAGTAAGTAAGTACTACTACCTCTATAAATAGTAACAAGAATTATATACTACTACTACTATATTTAAGGCTAGATTTAGACGCTAAAAGTGTACTAGAAGAGAGTAGTATTAAAGTAAGCTTATAGGTAATAGAGAATAAGTAGAAAAGTTAGGTTAAGAAGTAAAAAATAGCAATAGTATATAGTGTTAATAGAGAAGTTAGATTTAGCAGTATTAAATTAAGATTTCTACTTACTTTAGCAGCTACTATGCAGGGTTATTAATTACTACTAGTATAGCAATTCTTATAACTATTAAGCCTGTTAACTAGAACTACTTACCTAATATACTTATTTAAATTAAGCTATTTAGTTAGAACCTATAGTAAGCTCTACTTAATAACTAGAAAAAACACTAATAAAGATCTATTAAGAATTGCCTAAGATATACTATTATAAGTACTAGGTACTTAAAACTTACTAGATATTATAGATCTTAGTATAGTATTAGACTTAGCTATTGTAGCTATTACTTATATACTTACTTTAAATTTAACTAAACTATAACACCTTAATTAATTATTATATACTCCTCTAGCAATAGTGTGCTATAGCTAAAGGTATTAGCTACCTAATTTCTATATAGATAGCTTCTATAGTTTGTTAACAGTACTATAATAGTGTACTAAGTACCTACTACTAATATACTAATCTTTATATATTACTTTATACTAAAGGTCTTAAAAGTATTACTAACTAAAGCAAAGCTATACTCTATAGTAACTTGCAATATACTTATCTTGCGCATTATCTAGATTTTATTAATTATATATAGTAATACTTTATAAGCCTTGCCTTTCTAAGCACCTATTACACTATAACTATTATAGTAAGCTAGGTTACTATAGATATATAGTAACTTATCTACTAGCAACCTAGCTATAACCTGCTGCACATGCTTATTAAATTAAGAGTCCTATATTATAAGGTTATTGCTAACACTGCCTATAACTAGGCTATATAGCAATAATAGTAAGCTATTAGGTATAATAATACACTAAAAGAGCAAGGTATAGAGCTTCTTATAACTACTATAATATAGCTACTAATCCTATATAAGTCTAGCAATTGCTTAATAAGTGCTATTAATAAAACTCTATACTACCTTAATACTAAAATACCTTATAGTTATAGTAGCGTAATTCTATAGCTGCTATAGCAATAACTAATACTTATTTTACTCTAATATAGCTACAAATTTGCTATATAGGTAGTTAATTATAGCAATAAAAATAGTATAATACTAGGTCTTGCTATAGCTATAATAGCTAGCTATATTATTATACCTTGTTAGATAAGTAAGCTTGTGTAGGATAATGCATATAGCTTTAATAGAGTGTGCGCAATAGGTATTAGAGCCTATAATAACTAGTAACTATAATACCTTAGTAAGTCTTATAAGCTCTACCTAAGTAAATTAGTAATAATAGTTATAGTAAGCCTTATCTATATACTTAAATTAGTATAGGAATAGGTTATACTAATAGTATAGTACTAGCTACTATAAGTATAGATAGAAACCCTCTAGTAGTGCGTCTTCTATACCTTTGCTATACTCTTTCTTATTATTACTAAGCTTATTAACTATTATTAGCAGCACCTCTATAACTATGTCTTAAGTAAGAATCTTAACAATTATAGCAATTGTTAGTATAATAATAAAAGTAATAACTTCTTTAAGGTCCTCTATAGTGTAGTAGTAATAAGATAAAAGCTCTACTAGTAGCAATACTAGTTACGCTATGTTAGTAAGTTTACACTAATATACCCCTCTTCTAGTTAATAACAGAATCTAGAAATATAGAGCTTAGATAGATATTAGCTAAGTTAATCTGCTATCTATTATAGGCAAGATTTGCGTATTGTATATCTCTGGCGCCTTGCTATTTCTCCCGCATGCAGTAGCGCAAAATTTGACGGAATCCATCTATTCGAGAAGACGTTTGGGTTCCTAGCGCCCCCCGACAAAGTCCGCACAAATGATGTCCAGGAACAGCTGCAGCCATTGGCCAATCAGAAATGCTCCGCTCCCACGCCGATAGGGCCAGTGCGGCGTCTTGTCTGGAGCTGTATGGGGCAGTTTTGGACCATCCGACGCTGGCCGAGCACCGCGCGCAACATCGTGGGCGTGCCTTGAGAGGACCCTGAGCACGACTGAAAAGTATATATGGCGTCGAGTACGTTTCTGATGGTCACAAGACCACCGAACCGCTCTCGAGTGAAAATCTGAACAGGATTCTCGTGATTAAAGATCGAGTGGATTCTTGTTCACTACCATCAAACACCACCAAATCTCGCATCCACTACCACAGATATTCACAGCAACAACATTATCGAGGGTCTCACACATCTCACAATGGGCTCCCGCTTCCAGCAGGTCCAGCGTCTCCAGCGCCTCACACTCGCGCCCACATCTAGGAATCTCGCCCGCAATGTCCACCAGAGCTCCCGCCACAACACTGCCATCCAAGGGCCATCTCCCACATCGCCGCCCGCACAGCTACTGTCCACAAAAACATACCGCCAGGGATCCACACCGAAGTCTGTCCTTGCTCGCCTTCCGACATCATCAGTCGCCCGCTCGTACCTGATCACTGCCATGTCTTCCTCGCCAGCGCTCTTGGGACTGACTTTCACGGTCCTGCGCAAGATGCTCGACTCGAAGAACTATCTCATGGACGTCGAGCGCAACCCTGTCATCAGGACACTGCTGAAGAGCACCTTCTACGCCCAATTCTGCGCCGGTGACAAGGCCCATGAAGTCAAGCCCAACCTCGCTGCAGCACGCTCAGTGCTCGGATACGATGGCGTCATCATCGAGTACGCGCTAGAAGTTCTTGGAGGAAGTGAGCCTACTGCCGCCGAGACGGCTGCTGAAATCGAGGTCTGGCGCAAGGGCATGATGAAGAGTGTCGAGATGGCGAGCGAAGGCGACTTCATTGGTCTAAAGTAAGTCTGTCCCAAGTCACGCTGGAAGAAGCATATGCTAACAACACCAGATGGTCCGGGCTTGGTCGCCATGCTCTCCGCCTTCTCCAGAACCAGCAAGACGCCACCCCCGAGATGTGGGCTGCCATTACCGAGGCCTGCGACGCCGCCGCTGCAAAGGGCGTCTGTCTGCTCCCCGGCGCCGAGGAGGAACTCACCAACGTCGGCCTCGAGAAGTGGACCACGGAGCTGCAGAAGAAGTACAACACCAAGGAGTACGGCCGTGCCCTCGTCTACACAACCTACCAGTGCTACCTGCGCGCCATCCCCGCCCGCATCGCCACACACCTTGAAAAGGCCAGCAAGGAGGGCTACATCGCCGGTGTAAAGCTCGTCCGCGGTGCCTACCTCAACTCCGAAGCCCCCGGTACCTGCTTCGACACGAAGGAAGGCACCGACGCATGCTACGACGCCTGCGCCGCGACTGTCCTGCGCCAGCAATGGAGCCCCTCCATCTCGCCCTCCAACCCCAGCGTCCCCTTCCCCACCGTCAACATCGTCCTCGCCACCCACAACCTCGCCACCATCCAGGCCGCAAAAGCCATCCGCGCAGGCCAGATGCTCGTCACCGACCCAAGCACCCTACCGCGCCTCACATACGCCCAGCTCCAGGGCATGGCCGACGAGATCAGCCAGAGCCTCGTGCAGGACCCCACCATGAAGGCCGACGAGAACGCAAAGGTTGTCAAGCTGCTCGCGTGGGGCACTATGACCGAGTGCCTCAACTTCCTGATTCGCAGGGCCGCTGAGAACAAGGAGGCTAGTTTCCGCACCGACGATACGCGCAAGGCCATGGGCGCGGAGCTGTGGAGGCGTCTCAGGGGTGTGTTTGGACTGGCGTAAGGGCAGTCACTTTCTCTCGAGGAGAAGTACTGAGACGACGATTCGATGGTTTATTTTCGCAAAGCATAGCATGGTGTTTCTGGTGTTTTTTTCTTGAGCGATTACCAGCATAGCATCGGGTATGGGATAATCTCGAGTTGGGATCCCATGCCCTGTCCATTTCAAAACGATTTACTTCCACGTTGAAAACAATTAAACGATATTTCAAATCATTCCTTGGTAGCTATGATGTGATGGATTGTTGTTGTGGTAGTGATGTTCTGCTTTAACTGTCAAGATTTCGAATAGCATGACTGACTTTATCTTGATACTCCTGTACCTCGACAATACCCTTCTGCTCGTAGCCCCAAGTCTATCAACTTCGACGCAATTCTCGCAGGCTTTGTGACACGAAACGATAAGCTGCAATCAACATCCGTACATCAGGTGACAGCTCCAAGCTCTCTTCCCGCCACTGTCTGCCTCAGTCGCGTCTTCTCATCCCTGTAAAAGGCACTACCTGCGTCATATGTGCCGGCAACGTACAACGCAAGCATGTAGATTGGAATACCCTCTGGGACCACGATACTCGCCAGGTCAAGGGAGAACGGGTCATCCAGCATTTCGCGGAGAGTGTGGGACTGCATTACCCACTGATCCTCTTTCAGAGTCTGTGCGTGGTGTCGGGGACACAAGCTTTCATCAGAATATTCGCTCGAGTTAGCTGGGATGAAGACCACTGTCTCGGCCATGGGTGTGGGCGAGAATCGACTGCGCTCCGAGAAAGTCGGTTACGCCATGGGCTCCATGTGCTTCGAACCAGAGCGATGGTAGGGAGGACGAGTTTACGGGGGTGTGCAATGGTGCAGCAGTAGTTGATGGACACAGACGCACCCAAAACAAGATGCACTTTGGCTACGATGCCGCTGGTTGGAAGTCAGCTGGCCGATGCTCAGAAGTGCTCCATTGCTTACGGATCCTGGAAGCGGTAGTGTGTTGCCCGCTGAATAGCCCCGACCAGGTACGGCACAGGAAGAACAAAACGCGCAGATTTGAGGAAGCGATTGAAGTTGCGGCCGAAAGCGTATAAGATCATCTCAAGCGTGAGTGCTGCATCGACTTAAGAGATTACTTGCGCTCCATCCGATCGACTTTGTAGAGGCTGGACTGATGCCTTCCGCAATGCGAATCAGACAGTGAAAAAAACACCTGACTCGGCTTTGCAATTTGGTCCCCCTGCATACGGCCTCCCTTTACTCGGCGAAATCAACAGGCATTGGTTTGCCAGATATAGCACAGCAAATCGCTCAACCGATTGCTCAACATGCCTTGCTTGCACTCTCGGTGCGTGTGGAAGCTCTCTCTTGCAATCATCGGACGCGAGATGTCGGCCACAAAAATATTCTGTCCTCGCTCAACTACTACGGCAAATCCTTGAAAAGCGTCCAAGGTCATCTGAACAACGGTGAAATGGGCACGGCAGAGCGCATCGAAACACTTTTTGCCTTGTCACTCATCATCAGCTGCGGAGGAAATGGTCTTACTGCGTTGGCACGTCTTCACCGAGCTCTACATCTTCTAGCAGTATCAATGATGACTCCAGGTCTTAAAGACGAGGATCTGGAGATGCTTGAGATGATGAAGGTATTCTACATGAAACTGGAAGCTGGTGCGCTTTCTTTTGTAGGTTCTTTGGATTCAACCCTTTCGGGTGCAGACTTCGATTGCATGTTTAGATCTGCAGAGCGAAAGGTCATTGAAGCTAATTTTCCAGACATGGCTGCATTCCAAAGCATTCGCGACGGATTCCCATGCTTGAAGTTTCGCGGCTTGCAGGCTATGAGACATACTGGGAAGAATAGAACCGACCTGTGTGAAGGATCCTGCCGATTCCAAACCCATGCAAGAATTGTGATACTGGCAGACTTACAGCGCTGGTTTCACGCTCATGACTAGCATTGCTCAGCAGGTCACCAGGGTCGAATTGGGCTTGATCAGAGCCCATGAAGACGATTTTCACTATCAACATCAGCTTCGAGTTCTCTCTTTGATATGTCGAAGGTAATGTGGGACTTCAAGGGCGATCCAAACGCCGAGCGATGCAGAGTGTCCGCCGTAGCTCTTCCGTCGATTGACCGGGAACGAAGAAGTGCTTTGAACCGATTTGATCACCAGGGAGGGAAAAGGCAGATGTGTCTTGGAGTATCAGAGGATGACAAGTAGGTGATGTTTCAATGCTGGATTTGAGAACGGGGCTACTAATAAAGGTCAAAGGACAGGAGCTAAGAGAAAGAGCTACAAACGCCAAACCCTGAACAAGTATGAAATCTGACCATGCCATGGTTGAAAGAGCGCTTTGCTGTTGAGATGTCAAACCCACCCAAACTTATATACCTGAATCTTCCTGCTCGATACTCGCTTCCTCCGAAAAGCTAGTCCAGCTGTCGCATCCAGTAGTCAAGCGAGTCTCGTCAGTCAGTGCCGCGATCTCATCATGTCTCTCGATGAACTGAAGAGCAAAACCTTCACTGGTATGCCAACCAATATGGCAGTGCATGAGCCAGGCGCCAGGGTTGTCAGTCTCGAACGCAAGAACCAGATATCCGCTTGCTGGCAACATAGCTGTGTCCCTGCGAGGCGGGTTGTCCAAATTGAGAGCTACGGATGAGGAATAAGTTCCCGATCCTTGAGCAAGCACTGAGAAGTCGTGGCCGTGAAGATGGATAGGGTGGGGCACGGCGAGCGTGGTTTGGATGACCATGTATGTCCAGACGTTCGCATCTGGCAATTCAATCACAGCGTTGGATGTCTCGTAGGTAGTGTTTCCTGCAATAATCTGCTCCAGCGTCGGATCTTCCCATGCGACAACCATGGTCGTGCTATTCAAGTACCAGCGGAAAAGCTTGTCAGCGTTGAATGCCACGCTTGCAGCCTCAACATTGGTGCTCGACTCGGCCTCTACAGTCTTGCTAATGTACGGAACAAGATTCTTGGTCTCATCATCGCAGCTATCTTCGAAGTCGTAAGCTGAAGTCGTAGGCGTCGATGGTGAGTCTCCGTAGTAGATGATACCACGGATGTCATCCGAGTTGTCGTTTTCAGAGCAGGCAGATTGCGGGATGGCGCGCAGCCAAAAGTTTTCAGCAACATCAGCCTGATCAGCAGTAACGACAACATCATAGCGCTGACCCATGCCAATGTTGATAACAGTAGTCTCGTAAGGCGTGATGGGAATCAGATCAGATGCAATGACTTGCATAGTGTGGTTATCGATCATGAACTTGAAGTGAGTGTCAACGGCTGAGTTGACAAGTCGGATACGGTAGGATTTCCCGGATGTGAACGAAGTGTTGTAGCGGTATCCGCCATCTTCGTAGGTGTTGGTGCCGTTGATGAGGCCATTGTCGAGGGTAGGTGGTCCTGAGGTCTCAGCGGAGATGAACAACTCATCAACCGTCTGCTTTTGTCAGCCTGGGGATCTTGATTCTACGACGTGCATGTGCCTTACCTGGTGGTCCCAGTCTTTCAGAAAAAGCATGCCGAGATCTTCATCGTAATCGGCCGTAGCAGGACCGTTGATGACAATACCACCGAAAATTCCTTGATACGCCTGCAGAGCAAAGTGAGAGTGCCACCACGACGAACCATATTGCAACGCTCTCCATGTATATGTGACGGTGTCCCCAGGAGCAGTGGGGCATTGGGTGATTGAGGCGACACCGTCTTGATCGTTGGTGTAGTTTTGGCGGATA
Source organism: Didymella segeticola (assembly GCA_004522025.1). NCBI lineage: Eukaryota > Fungi > Ascomycota > Dothideomycetes > Pleosporales > Didymellaceae > Didymella > Didymella segeticola. The sequence goes on along the minus strand of SDAV01000008.1, from coordinate 1,912,912 downwards.
CCATGCCAATGAATGCTAGTTCCATTCTCGGAGTCCAACAAATTGTTTGTCACATGAACCGTGACTGTATCGCCCCAGTCTGCGAATATAGTGGGTCCGGGAATGGTGCTGGGATACGTTAGCTTGGTCGAATTCCTAAGTGCACCGCCACTCACCCATTCACGGCCATTGCTGAGCGTGAGACGCCATCAGGGGCAACGACAACGTCGTCAAGGGTAAACCAGTACTCCCTGGTGACCCCGGTATCAGGAGCCTCTGTAGTGCCACATTAATCACTTGAGCCTCTGTACACTTCCTGGTCTCTTACGAGTAGTATAGTCGGTGTCAATTGAAAAGTCGCACCACTCCGAACGAGTGGAAGCGGTGTTGCCAGAGCAGACATCTCTGCTTGACAGCAGTCGAGCAGGATGCGAATGGTGCTTGGAAGTCGAAGGATGTGCCAGCGCTGAGCTGAGCAAAGCAAATACGCCGAACAGATGACGAAGTGACATAGCGAAAGAAGGGCTCAAAGGGAGCTAAAGACCGTGTACAGACGAGAACAGTTATGCTTTAGCACTCAGCAAGTGATCAGAATGAATGTGTTGATCTGGATGAATATGCCTGAGGGACTGCAACCTCTTATGCAGTCTTCTACCACAGCATCGCAGCATCGCTCTCGCATGAGCATGTGTGCCCCCGCCATGCATCCAATATTCAATCCTTCCGAAAGCGGGATTACCCACCAGTGCATATCGGGGCGCTCTGACGCGTCGGTGGATTATTGGTTTCAAACATCCAACCTACCCTCAACACTATTTTGGAAAGGTCAGCGGGGTAAGCATCGTAGACTTCCAATTTGGAGTGCTTGAAGCCTTATATCCCTGACTATGTTCTTGGCCTCATAGAGAAGAGCCGTACCGGTCAGGGTCTCCCTGTCCAATTGATGACGGCTACTGTGGCTGATGAAGGAGCACAGACCGGCTGCTCCACCCAAGACATTACGCCGCCTCATGCGTAGCCAAGCTCAGCTCGGCCGTTCAACAAGTATCAACAAGAATACAACGCCAAGCTGTACGTGCTGCTTGCTTCCCGGATGATGAGGCTGCTTTCGTTGCCTGAAACGTATCCCTGTACGCTAACGAAGTGGCTTGAAGATGGAAGGTGTATAGCCTCGAGGGTGACGAAGACTGCTTGCGTAGGACACATCCATGTACAGTGGAAGGGGTTGCTGGACGAAGACAAAAACAAGACGATCGCTTCATTTGGTTGTTATCACGACTCACCGTATCTCCCTGTTTCCGGGACTCACTGCACAAGTCTCTTTTTATACTCGTGCAGCCCTCTTCAGTCGTGCTCTGCAGCCCTTTCACTCTTTTCAATCAAACTGTCAGCTATGATTTTCTCCCGCCTTGCCGTGCTTTGCACGCTTCCCCTACTCGCTCTTAGCATGAAGAAGCGTGGCGTCCCCTCAAACTTCGCTCTGTACGGGTACGGTGAGGGCTTCGGAGGACTTCCCTTATTCTATGCAGACGGCAGGTGCAGCGTTCGCCCAATCTGACACCGCTGACAGCTTCAAGGCTATGCGTACGTTGGCGAAGCGGCTCAGTCAAACAGCAGCAATGCCGCGAATGTTGCATGTAAGTTTGGGAATAACCCAGCTGCCACCTCATGGCTAAGAATGAGCAGTCTCCCTTGGAGACGACGATGTTTGGATCGGCAATCCCAATAACACACAATCCACTGCGGCCAACTGGTCGGATGTGACCTTTTACGTCCCTGACAACACTACTTCGGACAAGCGTGTTGGGTTCCTTGCAAGCAACGCGTCCACCGACGCGGCTATCGAGACTGGCTTCTACTTCTATGGGTCAACTGCTGTGCTCATTGGGGGCGAAGGATCGCTGGAGTCCAATTTCTACGCGCTCCAGGTCAGCGATCGTGTCCACCGTCTCTACTGGAACGACACCAGCAGTGGTCAGGTACCTGTCGTCCTGAGGAGCGTAGCGCCGTCCAACCCTCCCAACTAAGGGTAGGTAGACAGCATCCGAAGGATTCACTTTAGATTGAACGGGGGGATAGGTGAAGGGTATGGGCGATTCGAGATTGTATAGATCCATAGGGATGGTTAGTGGCTTCCTTTGTACGCGTATACATCTTATCGAACAGTGTATTGCATCAGCAGGCCCTGTGCCAAAGCTTGCACCTTCTGCAATTGTACATCTTTTCCACATTGAAATCACCTAGACGCGTGTCAGTAGTCGGCATCGATGGCACATTAACGTGACCGCTGACTGCAGATGGCCCGGCGCTCTTCCGCCGCGCGTCTTCTGAATGACTCAGTAACGTTCCGCAGGTGGGGCTGCGGCCACGTCCTTGCGGGCCGTCAGCCATTGATAGAGATTTGGCCGAGGTCGTGAGGATACGGGCATGCCATTTCGTCTTGAAGTCGACGAGTTGTTGACGGAGGAAAAGCGGCGGTTGCATCGCGTCTCTGGTGCGGTTGGTGCACGGCCCGTGACGCTTCTCATCTATATCTTACAACCCTATATCCATCTATACATAGTACACAAGAAGGCATTTGATCCCCAACCAATCTTGAGCCAGATCCCCATACCATACCTACATCGCTTTTGTCTTGGTTCGAGATTCGGACATGTGCTCGATTCATGCGACTTGTGGCAACAATTCAGGTGTTCGGCACTCTTCAATAACTTCAAAAAATCACAACGACAAATTGGAGACCCACCACCTAAGAAAACATGTAGTCATCAAGAGTCTGGACCATTGATTGTTGAAGATGCTCAAGTTGAATGTAGATACAACATGGGCTGCTAAGCGTGACTTAATCTTTACCACGAGAACGACTTCCAAAAAGCTTGAGGATCACGCGACCAACTATCACAACTCAAGACTATCCCAATATCAAGAGTGCGCAATAATGCACACCTCGCTGAAATCGCCTAAACATACCCTCCGCACCGCAGCTCGCCAAGACCTACCCCGAAACCGACTCAAAACGCTCCCAAACCACCTACGCACCACATCCGCAAACATGGAACCCGTACAGTCAGCACGCAGCCAACGAGCACTGAAATACAGCGGCTGTCAGGCTGGTATGAGTATAGCGAAGCCTTTGATCGTCCACATGGATAGAACTTGGCTACGAGCACATGTTTGATTTACGCAATCGCCTCATGATGGCTGGAATGGGGCCAAGAGGTTCTTGTATATGCTTCTGTGATCCCCGCAGCTGTTGTGAGAGTACTGCTGTGCAGCCCTTTGACCTATCTACCTTTTCGAGATTCTTCGATTCATTCACGGCCGGTCCGCACATTTCTGATAATCCGTAATCCTTTCCCTTCAACACTACAATGTACAAACTTGTTTGCATCTCGTTGCTGGGTCTAGCTGCTGCAGCACCCTCGCCTCAGCGCAACAGAGGTGGTGGACAGCAGAGGGCAACTGCACAGCAACAAGCCGCGCGGGTACCGATGGGAATCTCGCAAGCGCAGGATGGGAGTATGATTTTGGACGATATGGTCATGGTGAAGTACGTACCATCTCCGCAACAGACACGAGGCTGTAGTAGTGAAGGCAAGAAGACTAACACCTCACCAGCGGCCTTCCCATTCGCTTCAAGATTGCGGCGCCAGCAGACCAATTCCTGCCAGCGTCTGGTGTTCCTGGTGCCGCAGCAACAAGCGGAAACGGCACCATGGGCGCCAATGTACTCCTCCACGGCGACGGCGGGCAATCCTTCTTCGACATGCCAAACCAAAACGTGCAAGCCAACACCATGGGCGTCGCGCTCCTCGCACCCGACCCAAACCTATTCTGGGGAGGCGGTAGCGGACTTCAAAGGACAGATGGAGTGGCACATGCGCAAGCCGTCAACGACTGGATCCAGAACGAGATGCCGCAACGCGTAGCCGTCAACATGTCTGCTATGGTGTTCAGCGGTGTGAGCGGCGGCTCGCTTCTCATGTCTGGGTTCTTCGTGCCAGCGCAGATGCAAAACTACGCCCCGAGTGCCGTGGAGCTTAATTGCGGTGGCATGCCGCCCCAGGTGGCTGTGCAAGACCCTGCAGCGGTCGCGAGCACGAGAATACACTTCCAGTCCACACAATCGGAGCTGAAGCTGCTGCAAGGCAGTATCCCACAGGCCGTTAGCGCGTACGAGCAGATTGCTACTAGTCAGGGTCTTAGCACAGCGCAGGTGAATCAGCTGCAGACCGTGGACAACACACCGCAGGGTGGACATTGCGCGTTTGATGGTCAGGACTTTGTTTCTGGTGTGCAGACTATGTTGTCGAGTTACTCGAATGTGGTTCAGGGTGGTAATGGCGTTGTCACGGGCATAGGGGCGCCGAGCACTGGGCAGGTTACGACTGGGGTTGTTGGAAACGAGAACTTGCAATTCGTGGGTGGACGGAAACGCGAGGCTGAGTCGATGGTCGTTTCAAGGTGGGCGCAGGATGTTGTCGTCGAGGGAGACGTAGCGCTGGTGGCGTGTGATCGTACTTCGTGCTAGCCGAGTTTCCTACACCTGTCAAGTGAGCAGAGCCAAACACCAAAAGTCAATTGTCCAATTCCTCAATCTTGTATCAAAGTACTCGGACCATCACATTCGGTCGGTGCAAGCGCGGAAAGCGTGTTGGTGTGTTCATCGTATTCTTCATTTGACTGGTATTGTGAAGGTCGTCGATTGCTATTCGGTGCAATGTCCGCTTCCAATCCTTCCACCCGTAAATGCATTTTCGCCGTTCCCGTAGACCCGTAAATGTTGGAGAAGCAGAAAAAAGACACTTTACATGACGACACCGGAGTTCGACGCGATACGCTGCAGTCTGTTAGCCAAAGTCTCTCTTCCTCGAATGCGACGGCGCAACGTACGGGCCACAGCTCAGCAGCCTCCTTGGCGACGGGGCCAGTGATGGCAGAGCCCTTCATCTCACCCTTGGGGTTGACGATGACACCGGCGTTGTCCTCGAAGTAGAGGAAGACACCGTCACCTCGCCTCCAGGGCTTGCTCTGGCGGACAATGACGGCGGGCATGACCTTCTTCCTGAGCTCAGGCTTTCCCTTCTTGACGGTGGCCATGACCATGTCGCCGGCACCACCAGCGGGCAGGCGGTTGAGGCGCGCACCAATACCCTTGACGGAGATGATGTACAGGTTGCGGGCACCGGAGTTGTCGCAGCAGTTCATGACGGCGCCGCTGTGTTTCCCATTAGCCTGCATTCCTCACAAAAGCACTACACGACCGGATTTCGTTCTGCGCGGGGGAGTTTCGAGAGCGGTCGCGGGCGAGTTGGGTTGGACGTACACAGGAAGACCGAGGGTCATCCTCAGCTTGTTACCGGAAGAACCACGTCTGCAAAGGTCAGCTATCGCGCAGCATCAGTGTGCGTTGTGTGACATACCCGCGCTTGGAGGCCATTTTGACTGTATTTGGTGGTTAGTGGGAGGGCGGAAGGGCGAGAATTGAGTGCTGCAAAGTTCGAAGACGACGATGTCAATATTCTCAGTGTACTTGGCAGCCGCGCATCGGTTAGCGAAGGCGCGTTGCCCAACGCAGCACTAGCGCCATTGATAAAGTGGAGCCGACAGAACATCAACACCACGACCATGAGAGGTGCTGCTCTCGGATATGAGGCTTCTCTCGGCCGCGGGGTCCATCCAAATCTCTGTAATGCTCATGATCGCACACAGACAATGTGTCAATGTTGCGCAACACCACATGGCACCTCTGGTCCGCGGGCGATAACGTGCTTGGAAAGTTGACGCGCTTGACTCATTCGGCGATTCGTCATTCATCGATTTTGAAAAGATAGATAGTCGATGCCAACCTGCAAGCACTCAACACAGCATTGAACAGCACTCAGATTCACCGCAGCCATGGTCATTTCCTCAGCCTTCAGTCAGGCTCACATCGACGCCTTTTACGACTACATTGGTCTCCCCACCAACCTGCGACAGCATCAATCGCTGCAAGACCCCGCAAAAGACATTCATTTCCTTACTCAATTGCATATTCACATGATCGCAGCGGTACCGTACGATAATCTCTGGCTGCACTACAATCCCACCCACAAAGTGGATATTACCGCTCTTGGCAACTTCGACAAGGTTGTCAAACAAGCTCGAGGTCGTGGCAGCTACTGCATGGGCAACCATGTTCTGTTGAACCATATCCTCCGATTTCTGAAGTTTCCAGTCTACCTTGGGCCAGCTCGAACCAGGCCACGGATTGACTCTGTCCCAACTGGCGAATTCCCAGGATGGATTCATCTTGTGAACATTATTACACTCTCTGACGGCCAGATATGGACCATGGATGTCGGCTTCGGCGGTGACGGTCCTACAAGACCCATGCCACTGGTCCACGACAGGCCGCAAACGAACCTCGGCAATCAGGAGGTCCGTCTGATCCACGACTGGATTCCCACGCAGTTGCACCGCACTGAGGCAAGCAAGCTCTGGATCTACGAGTACCGAAATGGGCAAGACAAACCATGGAACTCGTTCTACGCCTTCTCGGAGACAGAGGCGATGGAGGCTGACTTCCATGTCATCAATCACTTCACTGGAACTGCGCCTGACAGCCATCATACGATTACACAGTTGTTAGTTAGGTTCCTGAGAAGAGAAAAGAATGATGGATCTGGAGACCAAGAGATCTACGGCAAGCGCATGCTGGTTAATGCTGTCGTAAAAGAGAACCTTGGTGGTAAGACGAAGATTGTAGAAGAGTGTAAGACTGAGGCGGATCGTATCAAAGCACTACAGGAATGGTTTAACATCACTCTGACCGAGGAAGAGAAGGAAGCCATCAAGGGGACAGCAACGGAGCTGAAATAGACTTGCCCACACCACCTGCTTGTTGTTCAGTATCATCTGATTCCTGCAATTGTCCGTAATTGGATGACAAATATGTATCGCAAATATTGCTTGCTGCTGCTATACAACAGTTTGCAGCTCAAGTCACCAGTCAGTTCTCAACATTGTGTTGCAGCATGGTAGACATTTTCACTTTCCGGTCAATATCAGCTTCTCTTTCGAATACTTGAGGACAGGTAGAGCGGTCTTTGTCAGCTCGAGAAGGTACAAACGAGAGAATGATCAGTCCGCTGGTACGCAATTGCTCCATCACAAGGACAATCGGGACGGACGATGAATGTGCAACTTTTCGACGCGATTCCTTTCACCTGCGCCTTTCATGTTTAGGTCCTCTTTTGGTCTTCACTTGCTTCTGAATTTCCTTTCTTTGTTCATCACATACAACCACGCTCTATATACTCTCCACTCCCGCCACTGACTGCACACCACCCCAGCTTCCAGCATCCTCTAACACCCTGAACATGAACGCCACTCCACCAGAGACCACTCAGCCGTGGGCGCCGAACATGATCTACCGCGCTCGCCGCCACAAGAGCCTGCCAGATACACTGTGCGAGCAGTTCATCGAGCAGCAAGTGTTTACCTGCTTCCGCACTTATCTTCCCATAGGCGGGCCTAATTGCGACTACGGTCCCACGATGGAGCGCGCAACACGTTTCGTATTGTACATTGTAAGTCAGCAACATTTCAATGAACAAAGAGTGTCGAACTGAGCAAACATAGGATCTACTCCGCGACGACCTCAGCTTCCGCGATGCCTTCTCCTCTATGCTGCAGAACCAAACAACCCCAAACTCCATGGCAGCTGCAACTTTCCAAGACCGCGAACTCGCCAGTCTCCTCCAGCTTCTCCTGGATACCCGAGATGGCAGCACCGACCAGTTAGCCTCGTCTCGTGCCTACAAGCTCGTACGTAGCCAACCCATGTGTCTCTGAAGTACAAGTTCCCCGTGCTTACTACTATCCAATACAGGACTTCTACGCGCGCGACCCTGCCATGGTCGACCAGCTAGTCTGGGGTCTAACACACCCGCGCGACGCCCACCCAGGCGTGAGCCGCGACATGGATGACCCGTTCTTCATCGCTGTGCTGATAATCCGGCATTTCAAGCATCACGGCGGCCTGGTCCTTCCACCGCTGCAAGCTGCGCGCGTCAAGCAAGCTGTGCACGAGACACTGATTGTCAGTGAGAGGGCGTTGGGTCGTCCTACGCAGACGCTCTTCATGCACTACCCGAATTGGCGTGATAGTCAGGGACTTGTGAAGCCACCGGGTCTTGGTGGTCCTGCGAGGGTGGATACGAGTGCACCTTCGTTGGGGTCGGGTTACGGTGGATCACCGCTGAATGAACGACCGCCTCCTGTTGAAGAGCCGAGCGCGTTTGGTGCTGTTGGTGACAGGCGACCTCGTCGCTGAGAATTCAACAGAACAAAGTTAGAGACAGGTCGCCCAAGGCTTTGACCCCTGAGTCATTTCGAAGAGAAAGGTGTCTTTGGTGAACAACTCAACAGCAGATCGGATCGCAGATGCAACATTTATGTCTGCGAAGGAGTACAGTTTCTCAGGAAAAAAAAATAGGCACATGAACAGAAGTAGAAATCTAAATAGTGTTTACAACGATATCCTAGAAAAGGAGCAACAAAACGCTTTGAATGCTGTCAATCCCTACACCGCCGGTTGCTGCCTTCAGTCTCTGAACCGTTCGCAACTCCCATCGTACAGAGACCGTTGCAGAGGAGCTTGACTGATTTCGTAGCTTATGATTGGACAGTCACTAGCTCCGATCGGACATATGTTTGAGGCTAAAGATCCAATTGGTCGAGATGGCGACTAGCTATAAGCAACATGCATCGGACGAAATTTGTCGTCTAGAGCATCTGCAGCGGCTGTGCAAATACTTGCGCTTCAATCAATAGTGAGAAGTAGCTGTTTCGTAAGCTTCGTGTGCAAGAGTGCTTTATATGATTACCGAGCAAATTACGCCTCAAGCCTATGCACAACACTCATCATCACACGCAGCTCTATAAGTATTGAGTACAATTTTTCGATCGATGCCAGTTTCCTCTGGTACTACACCAGTACTCCCAGGACCTTCAGACGCCATGTCGCAGTCCCATTCTGTCCGCGACGCGGACAAATCAAAGCCATACCTCCCCCTCGCCGGCGCAGCGACCGACGGCTGGTCCACCCACACCTCAGCAACGGCAACTTGTTTCTGCGGCGCCGTCCAACTAGCCTTTGTACGCCTCCCTCCACCGCCTCACATAGAGAGCTAACGAGTCAAGCCTACGACACCGCCCGGTTTTGTCCAGTCCTTTGTATGCAACTGCACTGACTGCCGTAAACTGACTGCCTCGATGTTTTCTTCCATCTTTATAATCGCAGATACGCACCTGCGTCACCTCCGCGGCGAGGAGAAGCTCAAGACGTTCTCTACGAATAAGAGCATTGCGAGCGGGAAGCTCATGACGAATCATTTCTGCGGAGACTGTGGTACGCTGATGTATAGGATTAGTGAGCGGTATCCGGAGCATAGCTTGCTGAGACTGGGGACTGTGGATGACTTTAATCTGGTCGAGGGGAGGCTCAGGCCGACCATGGAGGTTTATGAGAAGGATAGGTGTAGTTGGGTAAAAGGTCTCGAGGACGAGAGTGTTGCAAAGTTTGACGGGACACCTAGGTAGATTGAGGGTTCTGGTTTGGAGTACGCATGCTGAGAACTCTGCAGGTAGTGCGTAGTAGCATTGTGAAGGTTCTCAGGAGAGAGGGTTCTGTCGTGGTGGATGCTTAGTATAGTCGTATGGCGATCGCTGGACCTCAACCCATCCCGTTGCCATGGTCGTTTCTTTGATCCCTGAGTGATAAAGCCTCGCTTTGTAGATACGAATTTTCAGGAAAGGACTACGGGGTGCTGGATATATCCATCAGCTTAGTCGATACACAGCCTTTCTCAGCCCGACGACCACCTGAAATGAACTAACAAACGCAACATGCTGGGTATCAAGAAATCGGAGAAGCGCAAAGAAAAGTTTGCGCGCACGTAAGTAAACCCGTTGAGGCTTCTTTTTTCTTGCGAAAACTTTTGTGAAGAGATACACACCATGTCAAGTCAAACCTTAACGAGGTGGTCAGTGACCGAGCTGATCCCGTTTTCCCAAAAAAGAATTCGCTTGTCATGTCAGTAGACGCGACACCGTTGGAAGAGAGTGGAATGAAGCCTGTTACAGAGTCATACAGAGCGCAACCCGTCATGTGAGAAACGGCGCTGCGCAGCACTACTCAGCGACGCCCTTTCGCACTGTCGAAAAGTTACACCTAGCGCTGGTCGATCCTTGGGGATCGAGTGATCCGGTCTTGTCGAATATTCGCATAGAGAGCTGCGCCATTGTGTTCATACAGCATGCGACGACACATGGACTGTTCCCTCTGCATTTGCGACAGACAGTATGGCCGCCTTATGAGTTTGTGTGGGCGATCGAGCAGGAGGAGGTGATCGAGCGATAAATCAAGCAAGGACAAGATCCTTTTGATTCTGTCGAAAGGCAAGAAGCATGATCAGCACTACGTGTGTGATCGGGGTAGCTAAGTTTGTACGGCCATCATCGAATTCGACAAAGGGAGGCTTTGCATCGGCTGTTCTATGAGGGTCGATGGCTAGAGATGATGGATCACTGCATTGAAGGAGCTTTTGTCGAATACGGTTTCGAAACTCCAGACCATGCAAGAGAGTCATACGATGCGTTTGATAATGGTCACTTGATGCCAGGGGGCTTATACGAGCCCCAAGACTTGGCTGAGGATGTTCTTCAGTCTGCGTTACCAACCTCAGTGGCAGATAGCCACCTCGGCGTGTGCGACCCTTTATGGACACCGAGACGCGGTATCCGAAGATCGTCTTTGTAAGACTGATGTCGGCAAACCCAGGAACGGTCAGCCTTATCAGTACCAGCAGGTGCGGCGGTTAGGTGCTCAGCATTGCGACGGTTTACCGAGTCCCAAGTTTGCCACTGGATCTGCTGGAACATGTCTTTGAACGCATCGATTGACGCTGTACATAGTAAGAGAGATGTTGCTGGTCTAGGCCACCGCATGCAGGCGAAGGAATCAATCCTGGGAAACCTGCTCAATCCTGGCGATTCGGTGCAGAGAAGCTCGCACGCTCTCCCTGGTGGCTTGTTGTCCAGAAAAATGATTGGTCTCTGCTGTAAGCCTTGCATATGACGGATGTTGCTCATTCGATCGAGGGAATGTCTCTCCAGAGTATCGGTAGGACTACAATCAAGTTTGTGTTCGCAATGTCTCTGGGGTCTCTTTCGCCTTGGTGCAAATGTTCAAAGTCATCTGCGGATACCGCAACTGTGTCTGCAACGTGAAGACGAGGAGAGCAGACTGTGATCAAAGGGAGTGCGCTCCGTCAGTCTTCCCCGCAAAAGGGCAAACCATGCATCGTCTGTGCGCTCCACGCGAAATTTTTGCCTCACCAACCACACGCAATTGCCAGCCACAACACCATCATTCCGCCTCGAGCGTCTTTGTTTGCTGTGCCGTAGCCACTATCACGACACGCTTGTTCGATTTCTGCTTGCAAGTGGTCACAATGCAACCTTGTTATCCTGCCACTTTGGCACCAAGGCCTTGGCTCGAAACGCCCGCAGCTTAATGAAGAAAGAGCTAAGAAATTCACTGTTGCAACACCACTAAACACCTTGGCGGGCCTGGGCACTCTTCTGCCGCTGCGAGGAAGCTTCCACCAGTGCAGCCCAGCTTATCTTTTCTATCTTAGCATGGTCTTGGAGACTCTTTTCCGAACGTTCTAAGCGCGGATCGTGGCAACATCGCTGCATGGATTGGCGTTTGACTTTCATACTCTCCTACCTTTCCTGTCGTAACTCCGGGGGCCTCACCACACTCTGGGCTTGTCCCACGGTCTTGGGTGTTCTGAACGACGCGCTTAGCAACGGTACCGAGCTAGAGCAACGCTTCTGTGATCCTTGGATGGCACGAGGCGCAATTCCAATGTCTTGGGTGCTTCTTTGGAGTAATTGGCCGTTGATAACAGGCCAGACTAACAAATGGATTGCATCTGCGAGGTGAAGGCCTTGTCAGTGTCGCGTGTAGCATCCTTGTGCAACTCCGGGCTATCGTACTGGCCTGGACCTCTGCATTGTGCCTATATGAAGTGATGTGTCGCCAACATCGGTCCCCAGGATTCAGTTGTGCAGGTTCTTCCCACTTTCACCTCCCCGCATACAGGGTTTTGCCGAGATTGAGTAGCAAATCAAAGCGCGCCTTCTGGCAACAGCTCCGTTCCCTGAAATACCTCGCGCCCCATCTACCGCAATGGCTGCCACCATCAACACCAAGGCGAGCCTTGAGATCACCAAGGGCGCGACTGCTCTCGATCCGATCCCGCTTGATGTCAGCGACTCCGGCTCGGTCCACGATGAGAATGAGAGGCTGCTAGGACCTTTTCCCACCGAGGAAGAGTGGGCGACGCTTCCTCGTGTGCCTGGTCGCATTCCATGGACAGCCTGGACTGTTGCTTGTGTCGAGTTCGTCGAACGCTTCTCGTACTACGGAACGTCTGCCGTCTTTGTAAACTTCATCCAAAAGAAGCTTCCTCCGGGCAGCAAGACCGGTGCTGGTTTCCTCAAGAAACCTGGTTCCGGTGCGCTTAACATGGGACAGCGGGCGTCAACTGGAATGACCACATGTAAGCTACCTCGATCAGTGCTGCTCCATTACCACTGACAAGTTTCCAGTCAACCAGTTCTGGTCTTACTTCACGCCATTGTTCGGTGCATGGATCGCAGACGAGTATTGGGGCCGTTACAAGACTATCCAATGGGCCAACATCATCTCCATCATCGGTCACATCGTCTTGATATTCTCGGCCATCCCCCAGGTCATCGTTAAACCCAAGGTTGCCATGGGTATCTTCTCCGTCGGTCTCGTCGTCATGGGAATCGGTACCGGTGGTTTCAAGTCCAACATCTCGCCCCTCATCGCTGAGCAGTACAAAAACCAGAGAGCCTATGTGCGCACCAAGAAGAATGGCAAGAAGGAGATTGTCGATCCTGCTACCACCACAGCCCGCATTTACATCTACTTTTACCTGCTCATCAATGCCGGGTCCCTCACTGGATCTCTCGCTATGGTCTACTCTGAGCACTTTGTAGGCTTCTGGCTGAGTTTCACCCTGCCGACCATCTGCTACCTCCTCTGTCCTCTCATTCTGGTCTACTTCAAGAAGACCTACAAGCTGACTCCCCCTACGGGTTCCGTCATGGGCAAGGCATGGAAACTTATTCGCTTTGCTTCCAAGAACAGCGATCGCAAGAACATCCTCAAAGACCCTCACTTCTGGGACCGCATTAAGCCTAGCGAGCTCCGGGCTCGTGGTGAGACTCTTCCGGCTTTCATGACGTTCGATGACGAGTGGGTTGACGAGGTCCGTCGTGGTGTTCTTGCCTGCAAGGTCTTCTTGTGGTACCCGCTCTACTGGCTCGCGTACAACCAGATGATGAACAACCTTGTCTCTCAAGCCGGAACAATGAACTTGGGTAGCACTCCCAACGACATCGTTGCAAAGCTCAACCCAATCTTCATTGTCATCGTTATTCCCATTATGGACTTCATCGTCTACCCTGCACTCCGGAAGGCTGGTGTTGTTCTTTCGCCCATCAAGAAGATCACTGCTGGTTTCGCTCTCAGCTCTCTCGCCATGGTCTCCGCCTGTGTCACCCAATACTACATCTACAAGATGAGTCCCTGCGGTAACCAGATCAACAAGCTTACCAAGGCTGGCAGGGACTGCAGCGCCGACATCTCAGTTTGGGTCCAAGTCTTCCCTTACGGTCTGGTCGGTATGTCGGAGGTGCTCGCTTCCATCACCAAGCTGGAGTATGCCTACACCAAGGCCCCTGCCAACATGAAGTCTACCATCCAGGCCATCGCACTGTCCACTTCCGCGGTCTCTGCTGCTCTTGGCCAGGCTCTGGTAGCGCTGTCTGACGACCCTCTTCTTGTTTGGAACTACGGTTCCGTTGCCGTCGTCGCTGCCATTGGTGGCATTGGCTTCTACTTCACCTTCCGCAACGCCGATGCAGAGGAGGACGCCCTCAACAACCTCAAGCAGAGTGAATACCTTGGCGGCCGGGCTCAGGGCGATGCTGAGAGCGTCAGTGTCAAAGACGAGAAGAACGAGAAGCTCTAAGCTCTTTGTGTTCCCAAGTAGAGCACATCAAATGATGATTGACGTACGCGAGATATACCCAATGTAGCTTCTAGGAGTAAATGGAACGACGAATAATGTGCACTACAATCTTTGCTTTGAAGTACGTTTGATCTAGCGTGCACATCTAACTCGGGGCTCGGTATTGTTTCCCAATTCTGCAGAAGGAGCAAGAAGTTCGCATGCATGGGTTTTGAAGAGATGATGAGAGACTCGTGCAAGGCTGTAGTGGGGCGTAAGCTGCCCAGACGACGTTCTAGCAACACCATTGGTGTCTTTCTCCGCGTGGTTTCACAAACCCAAGGGCCCTCTTGCAGCGTGCCTAGCACAACGACCAATACCGTCCAAACAGCAACTGCAGGCGTTCTCTAGTTCTGCCGCGATGGCTCTCAATGAAACATGCCGTCATGCATCAGCGCAAGTGGCGCTCATAATAATATAAGAATGATAGCATCGGCGAGTATGCCATTTGAAGTTGCACATCACTGAAATCGAAGTCCTTCAAGATGACTGCGAAGGGGCTTTTCTCGTGCATTTCACTGCTCGTAACCTTCGCGTGCGCGCGGCCTGAAGTCAGCGAGGCACTTCAACAGCCCGATCCAGCGACTCCGCCGGTGTCGAACTCGACCTTCGATTACATTGTGGTCGGAGGAGGGGCAGCAGGACTGGTTGTGTCGGAGAGGCTCGCGGAAACGGGCAAAACAGTTCTTTTGCTGGAACGAGGTGGGCCTTCGCTCTTTTCCTCAGGCGGAGGCGGCGCAGCTCTTACCTCCTGGAACGACACGCTCACCGTTTACGATGTCCCAAGCCTGTTCTATTCGTTGCCTGGTTGGCCTGGTCTCAATGCTTGGTGTACCGATGTACCTGCAGGGGTTCAAGCTGGTTGCATACTCGGCGGAGGCACGGTACTGAACAGCATGCAATTTGTCAGGCCACCGACCTTCGATTTTGACGATAAGTGGCCGATTAGGTGGCGATGGACCGATGTTGAGGAAGCGGCTAAACGTCTTTACGGACGCATCTCTGGCACCATAGTCCCGTCTGCCGATGGCAAATACTATGACAACGATGTTTGGGATGTAACCTCAAAGTTTTTCTCGTTAGGTGGCTACAAGGAGGTCAACACTAACGAAGAGACTGATGAGAAGTTCAAAGCCTACTCACATCCGGCACTCAGTATAGAGGGAGGCTTCCGCGTAAGCCCTGTCAACACATACCTACCGCTAGCCATGAAGCTTCCGAACTTCAAACTTCAGCTGCACACCAAAGTCATCCGCACAGCGCGGGTAGGTCCCACAATTACTGGTGTTGAGGTCGAGGATCAGAACGGTCGACGCTATCTAATCAACATTAAACCAGGCGGCAAGGTCGTACTTGCTGCTGGTTCTATGTCAACTCCTCGGATCCTGTTCAACTCGGCTATCGGTCCCGTGACTCAGATCAATATCGTGAAGAACGGCACCACCAAAGTTACTCTTCCGCCACGAGAATCGTGGATCGAGAGTCCAGTCGGCTTTGTCCGAGATCACGCCATCGCGATCATCACTTTCAATGTTCCAGGAGGCACGAATGTGCTGAATCAAGCTGAATTCACTCATCCCCGTCAAGAGTGGATCGATCTTTACGCCCAAGGCTCTGGGCCACTCGCACAGTCCTGGAACCGCTTAATGTCCTACTCGACTGTCATCAACGACGATGGCCACAAAACGTTCTGGCAGACACACGCAGCCTCGACAACAAACAACACAGTGACATTCTTGGTCGCCATTACGCATAACGCTACTTCAACTGGAAGGCTAGGCATCACATACGATGGCAATACTACATACACTGAGAACCCAATACTGAGATCTGCGTCCGACAAAGAAGCAATGACAAGAGCCATTGACCAGCTCCTAGCGATCAGCCGCCTGCCCGATAGTCCCCTTTCTTACAGCCCCGCAAACGCGACTGGCGCTTCCATACTTAAGGCAGCGCTCAGCGGTAGCGATCCTAGCCTGGTCGTTATCAATGGATCACACATGACAGGTACTGCAATCATGGGCACTGATGATGGAACGAAGAATGGCAGCAGTGTAGTAGATACTAACTGCAAAGTGTACGGCACAGGTATAGCCGCTCTCTTTGCTCGATTATTTCCACACTAACGATATCCTAGACAATCTGTTTGTCGTTGATGCTAGTATGCATCCGGATCTTCCGACTGGAAACACGCAGGCTATCGTCATGGTTGCAGCCGAACATGCTGCACGAAAGATTATCGCCCTTGACGATCCGGGCTACACTATGAAAGCTCCCAGATGATACTTCGGTATGTAGTTTACTGTAAAGGTCTGGTACAGTTCTCCAGGTAGTTTATTCATGGATCTTGGTCTGCTCCTTGTCCTGTGGTCATGGCTCCCAGCTAGGCAGTGTGCTTTTCCACGTCCTTCATCCCCAAGCATCCGACAATCTTAGGCTTTGAAACCCCCGCCTTCTCTGTGTCATCTGCTGAAACGGTTCATATGTATCACTTGAAGATGTGACTTAAGATCGTATATGCCCGCCATTTTCGAGTTCGCTAGCAGTTCGGGCACGCACATACCAAATCCCCAATTGCCTGTTTGATTCTTGTCACGCAAGTCGTCAACCATGGTGCTCGAAAGGTCTGCGTTCGATCCATCGAATCGCTCGTATCTGCTCACGTTGCGGTTTGACACACGAGCCAGCCTCTCTTGCAAGTCCCCGTTTTTACGCTCCAAAGCTGCTATCTTCGCCGCTTCCATCTGGCTTTCCTGTGATATTGCTCTTTAAGCTGCTGTCTAGCGAACTCATGCCCATCGATGAGCTGCTTCATTGCCCTCGGATACCCTTTCGATTAAGTCTTAGCAAACTCATGATCCTTTCTCAGATTCATTTGCTCAAGCTTAGTTGCAGCCAGTACCTCAGGAGCGACTTTCATTCTCCCTTGGAATGTATCACGATCTCTATTCACCGCCTCTAGTGTTCTTTGCAGTTTCTTGGTCTCCTCTTGCGCTGTGCTGTACTCGTGTTGTGCACATGGGAGGGCTTGTAGCAGGAGTTGGATTTTGGCCTGAATTGTGTTTTCCCTGTCTGATCACGATTATTGCAGGGACAGCCTTACTTCCAGCTTTCCGAGTATCTTCCAGCGAGCTCTTCAGATCCGCGAGTTCCATCCTAGAGGCTTGCAGTTCATCGTGTTGACTGGCGATCATCCTCTTCAGCTCTCGAAGTGCGCTCTGCGACAAAACGATAGAATCTGTATCATCAATGTGATGCCATGTGTACATTGGGTACTCCGTCTTCAGGCTGCGAGAATCTTTGGTCGAAAACTCGACATCAGGATGTGATCTCATAAGGCTACGAGTACGTATTCTTTCAGTACGCGCATGCGAAAGCACGGTTTCTGCACATGACTTGTAGTTCTGATCGTGTGATTCTATGTCGCATTTGACAGCGGCTGTGATCCTGCCTCTCTGCGCTACAAACCTTGGGCGTAATTTATTGATTAGCGCGCAGGTATGTATCCCCAGTCACCAGGTTCGAAGAGAACGGTAGCACTGACGACAAATCCGATGTTGACCCTTCGGAAGCTTTCAGCATCGTCCAGGAGGTAATCTCTTCCTCTTTGTTCGATGAGATAGGGAGGAAGATTTCCGATTCGTCCGATCTGAGCATAGAGACTGCTCGTACAGCGTGATGCTCTCCCGATCCTTCGCAGAAGAATGATAGGCTGAACTGGTCTCCATTGCTACTGACCGTAATGATCGGTTGGATGTAGACGCAAGGTTTTTTTACAATATGACAATCAGACTCTTTCTAGAGAGCTAGCAACGTGTTGTTTCTGCGGCGTTCAAAAGGTATACGAATTTGGGGATTGGGCATGATACCTCAGCGTCAACGTAGTGTGAGGGGGCTTCCACCACTGCTAAGATGGAATGAATTAGTGTCAATGGAAAATAGGATCTTGTTTAAAGTGTGTCGTGACCATGATCCGCATGCGCCTGCAACAGAAAGGATTGCTTCAGGGTTTGCGGCGACGTCGCGCTTTTACAACTCATAATTCTACTTCCACCATGAGTTTGTGGCGCTTGTGGAGCAAACACAGCAGAGTCGAAATGAGAAAAGAAATCTACAAAGAACTTCAGATTTACAATATGGGACGGAATTCAGAATTCCATTGGTAAGTCGCTACTGTGAACGCCTCATGAAAGATGCGCCAGGGACGAAGAACATCAGATGTGTTCATATTGTCGTCGTCGAATCATGCATATTGTTACTCTCTCTTCACTCAACTGTGCCAGATTATGCTTGGTCTGCTCGCGAATCTCATCCTCTCACCACTCAGGTCTTGGATCTGCGGACAAAAGCCAACCATCCTCCTCATGAGGAAACGTACAAGGGACTCTCGGACAATGACCTAGAACCTGCTTGAGGCTGCACCTCCACCTGGAGCACTGCTCGTCATTTTCGGCACAGTTGCGGCAGCGAGCCTTATTGTCGCAGGTAAGGTTCTTGCTGTAGCACTCGGCGCACCCCAAGACGTAAGCAGACAGCTTCGAGGAAAGTGCAGGCTTAACAAGGTGAGCCGCACCTCGAAGTGCATGGTTCTCGTTGCGAGCACGCTCGATTTGCTGTTTGAAGGTTTCGACCATCTTCTCTTGGTTCCTGTACTTGGTGCGCCAACGGTCGCAGTCGCTGCTCTTCTGAAGTAACTCAGCCTGTAGGTCGCCAACCTGCTTGAGCTTATACCGAAGGCCTTCAACGCAATCTTCGAGCTGGTTGACTTTGTCGTGCTCCGCAGCGAATTTGGCATTCACAGACTTGAGCTGCTTCTCTGACCTTTTGAATGCCTCCAGGTGAGTGTTTGCGAGCCGCTCGTTTATAACGTTGGTGTTGTCGGTTTCTGCCTGCCTGACTGCCTCTTGGAGGTTATCAATCTTCTCAGTGAGAGCTTGGATCTCAGAATTCTTGACATCAGTCAAATCTGAAAGTAGACGAGAGCTTGTCAGTCTTTCATCTTTCAGCTGAGCCTGGAGATAGTCTCGCTGTCCAGCAACATCAGCACCCGCCTTGGCTGCGCTCTGAGCGGTCTCTAGACCGTCCTTTGCGGTGGCCAATTCTAGGTGTAGTTGCTTGATCTCGACATCTTTCTGAGACAAGTTGCGAGCCATTGCAGCCTTCTGAGTCTTGCTCTGTTCGTTCTGGTATTTCAGGTAGCCAATCTCCGTCCGCAGTTCTTCTTTCTTTTCATTATTGTCTTCGTTCTCAATCCTCCGCTTTCCTAGGCGTGCAATTTTGAGCTCCAATGCCCGATTGTCATCCTGGAGGGTCTGTAGGTCCTGGTTTATGGCCTCCCATGCGTGGATCGCAACACGGACGGTGGGCTCCTGCGACATCTGAGGCTTTGCCGACTCGGTGGGGGTAGGAGGAGTAATGGGTCCGGTGCGTACGGGTAGATGGGTAATCGGCTCAAAGTCTATAAGGAGGGCTTGGGGGGCAGGCTCAGACTGCCTAAGCTGGGTGGTCGCATTCTTGTCCTCGTCGTCATCGACCGGGGTTTCCTCGAGCTCCTTGAGCATCGCGTCGAGGCGTTGCATGTCTTGCTGCCTGTAGTCTAGTGTTGGCGAAGTGTCGGCTGTTACGGGTGAGTGTGCCTGATCCTGCAGATGTGCTGCGACAGAGCCGTTGGCGTGGTATGGGCGAGCCAGTGGTGAGAGGATGTTGCTACCGTTACCAAAACGGCTGGCGAATTGCATACCTGAGGATGATGAGCGAGTCCCCTGTGTCAATCAACATGAGGAGCTTACCATCAGTAGCATCTGAGAGTAGGTCTCTTGGCGTTGGAGGCGGAATGGCCGTGTACGATTTCTTTGCCCTCATCATGACGGTGAGGTCAGAGAAGCTGTCTCGCTTCAGAGAGCTGCATCGAATCGCTGCTGTAATGCTGGTGCTCGCAGCACTGCTGGGAGAGATTGGACTGGTGACGACCGATTCATCAGCTAGACTGATCAGGTCGTCGTCGGCGTCTACGTGTAACTTAGCGTGCTGCTGGGCAAAGGTCGCTACTGAATACGCACAAGAAGGCATTGCGTTGCTTGGATGCGAGGTCACGAGCGCGCTTGAAGCAGAAGCAATGCAATGCGGGGACGATATGGTGGAGATTGTTGATAGCAGAGGTGGTCGAGAAAATTGTGACGAAGTGAGACCACAACTCAAGGTGAAGGCATGTTGCGGAGCGCAAACGAGGAAGGCGCGGTGAGAGAGAGGTGCCAATATTGATTTGCGTTGCAAAATGAAGTGCTGGAAACAAATGACACCCTCCAGCGTCCCTAATACACTGCTCACACTCCCAAGAGCTTCCACCATGCTGTGACTACCTCCACGGTCACTCGTCAAGTTCTACCTCCCAAACTTCTTGATCTCCAACATTCTCAGTGGGGGATACACCAGCGCAGCCCATGCAAATCCAACATAATTTCCCATATCAGCGCCGTACGTGCCCACGAGCAGCGCAATAGGCCCATAGTACCACACTTGCGCCATGCAGAGAATCGCGCCCACCCAGCCTACAACGAAGGCCACGAAGGCGGCGATACCAAGTGGCAGTTTCTTCTGCTGATTCCAGACATCCCAGTTCCAGCCCGTCTTACGACGAAAGATAATATGCTCCTCCAGCACAATTGCAATCCAGATAGACACCCAGTATCCCATCAGCGCCAGGAAGTTCGTGAAGATCTCAGCAAGATGCGCACGTCCTGCAAGCGCACAGACGGTGTAGATGATGACACCCACTGTGTTCCAAATCACGCGTGGGACAGCACCAGCCCAGCGCCCAAGAATCTGTGCATCGATGCCTGACGAATAGGTCGGCACAATGAGATTTGCAACGAGGCCGAGAGCGACGACGACGCCGCAAAATGAGCCAAATGCGCCGAGTGGGCGGTAGGCCTCAACGATCAACGCGCCCTGCGAGATGCCGTATGCGGCTTCCCATGAGGTATTGATGAGCATGCCGCAGGCGAGTCCAATGCCCAGAACGAATGCAAAGGTGAAGCTGCAGAGCAGGCCGATGAGAGTCATGCCGAAGATTCTGAGCGAGGATGCGTGCGCGGGGTAGTAGACGAAGTAGTCTGCTGCGCCGCCGCCGTAGGTAATCGCTGCTGCGAGCGTGAGACCGAAGAAACTGATTCTGTTGCCAATGATGGTGTCCGGGTTCTCGTCGCCATGAGATTCGGCGGAGATGTTGAACTGCGGTCCTGCGACACCGGCCAGAATGCACAGCACGATGAGCTGCGGCAGCCATGCCCAGCGCTCGTAGTAGTGAAAGATTTGGTATCCAAAAGTCGTGATAGCCCAGGCAATGACTGCAACAATGATGATGCCGACTACGACGGACATGCGCTCGCCAGAGACGGCTGACAAAATCTGCCCCGCCACCACACAGTCGATCATACCATAGCCCAGCAGAACGATAATGTTCAGCACAACAACAATCTTGCTCGGCCACCATCCCATGCTATAACGGCTGAAGATCATGGTCCGATTGCCGCTCTTTGGCCCAAACGTCGCAATATACGCAACCACCACTGAACCGACCAGAGCCCCGAACACACTCAGCAGCGCGCTGTCCAGAAAACCAAGCGCGAAGATGGCCGGTCCCAGCATGCCTAGAGTAATGTTGTTCGCCGCAAGGTTGACGCTGAACCACATGATTGCAACCTGCGAGTAGCCTAGGGCTCGCAGATCCTGTCGTTCATCCGCCTCGACACGCTGGATACCGCGTGCCTCGAGGTTGTACGCGACGAGTTGTCGTTCAAAGCTCTTCCACGCTTGCTTCAGCCCGCCAATCGCCGGCGTACGCTCGTCGGTTGGTAGCTCATCGTGCACATTAGGCGCAAGGGCTGATCGTATCGATTTTTCTCCGTCTGCGCTATACCCAACATTGGGTGCGTGGGTGAGATCCGTCATTAGGGACCTATGCGGGTCAGTAGCAGTCTCCCGTCGGAGTTGCGCAAAGCATGGAGTCCTTTCGCAGGCGTTAACCTGATCAAGTTCAGACCGTATTTCTCAGATTGTCTCCCCCTCCACTTCTCGTCTGGGACTGACGGGAAGGGAAGAAGAAGGCAAACACCGGTTCTCATGCGATTGCTTTCAAATACCTTGATCAGGCGAGTTTCTGCGGCAAGTCTCCATGTTGGCTGTTCGTGCCGTACTTGGGCGTATAGTGGCGTCTGAGATGTACTCGTGATTGATAGGGAAAAACGACAATTGAGAGTCTTGATGTTTGACAGAAGATTGTGAGCGGAAGAAAAGTCACTGCTGTTGGGAAACAGACACGGGAAGGACCCCGCTATCGGCGCGCCACCGAGCTGTTCGCTTGCACATCTTGGGATTCGCGTGACATATCGTACATGATTCCGTCTGGATCATAACTCTGGTAGGATACGATCCAACACGGTCAGCGTTCAGTTCATGTGTAACATCATTGCTGACGCGAGTAAGTTCAGTGGAAGCGGTTGGTCAAAGCTTTCAACCATGACACACCCCTGTCTGTACCAAAAATCACTGCTGAGATGTGACACCACTCATTACGATTTGATCATAATTACATTCAACCGGACATCACGATCAACTGATATTCAATCCTCACTACTCATTCCTAGTACGTTGCATACCCTTTCAAAGGCGGCTCCACAAACACCTTCTGTGGATATGCCAGCAGCGAAACAGCTGCGACTGGAATCAACCCACTCGTTGCGAGCACATCATCCAAATCCAGACCGGGCGCTGCGTAGCTCGCACACACAGCCTGTCTATCGATCCGGCTGACCTGTCCCGTTGTCCCTGGATGCGTTAACGCATCGACGATAAGCGCGTATGTGAGGGGATTGAACAGCACGCCTGCGTGACCGTAGAAGCTCCCACCGGGTTGGTTGGCACAGATGGCTTGTACCTCGATATTCGAACTGGGCGCGTTAGGACCAGAGGGCAAGTAGGCAGACGCGGCGGTGCCTTGCTGCGGCTCAACGACTTCATCTAAGAAGCCGGAGTAGAAAGACGTAGTAGGGACAAATGCCTTGTCTCCGCCATTCATACGCAGCTGCCTAATATAGTTACTTGTACGTGTTTGCTGGATGACACTTGGGTCGCAGGGAAGAACCCCAAGCTGGCTGTTTGCGCTCAGACAGAGCGCGTTGGCGAGAACGGTGCCGTAGAAGTCGGCACTAACGGGGAGGAAGTCTTGCACGATCTTTTGCGTGCTGGGCCAGTACTTCAGCACCCATTGTGTATCGAGGCTGCCCTGAGACCACGTTATGACAGCGATCTTCTTGTTGCCTGAGACTGCGCTGATGTAGTTGATGGCGTAGGCGATATACTCGGAGTTGACCTGTGCGTCTCCAAGCATGGCGTCGGGGACGTTCACCCAGAGTGGATCGGCGTAGGACTTGCCCGTAAGCAACTTGCGCAGGTTGTTTGCAAAGTTGGCACCGCCGTATGCGCCTGTTCCAGGAACGAAGAGAACCGGGGTCTTCTGGCCGTAGGTAAAAGCCGGTGGAATGTAGATGGCAGCGCGAAGGCTCGCTTCTGATACCGAGTAAGAAGCATCGGCTGACCCCGGCTTCTTCGGATAGAGACCAACGACTGCTTTGTTATTGTTCGAGATGCTGTTCTCTCCTTGCGGAAGGCCGCCTGTCAGTACAGTGCTAAGTGTACCATCAAGAGCGGGTCCGAGGCCATTGGCAACCTGTGTTGCAATGGCACCGAATATGTCTGTTCGTGTTGGTGATGCCCAGACGGATTGCTGCTTTGCCAGCACTTGAGAGATAGCCGTAGGCTTTGTTGTTGGCTGTATCTGGACCAGTGCAGAGCTGACAGCGGAAGAATCTCCAGCTGCTACAGCGCTGTCTACTTCCTTGAGAAGCCCACTTACAAGCCCGAGAACACCACCGACCAAGTTAGGGAGCAATTGCCGCTCTCCAATAGTTGCAGTAGCATCCTCTGGGACTGCGGGTACTGGCGTGATCTCGGGTGCTGAGGCTGCCACTGGCACCGGTGCCGGTGCAGCAAGAGACAGCGGAAGAAGGCTGAAGACAACGAAGGATGCGAATGCACGCATATCGAGTGCTAGGCGTAGAGCAATATCAAAGGCTCATCCTCTACATCTGGGCGGGCGTTCACTTATACAACATGGCATCCCTTCAATCGGCTCCACAGTGCCACCTCGTGTTCATGACGCAGGGCCTTGGCCATGGCAGACTATATAGCTCGAGTCGATTACCATCAAAAAAGGAGTTTAGTCGCAGTGGCTCAGTGTAGCGTATACAGATCTACGCAACATTGCAGATCTGACACCCTATTAAGTTATGACAATTCCTTCTTCCGGCCAAGTATGGGCGAAAAGGTTAGCACTATCGACAGATTGGGAATGCAGCGCCGCTGACATCGGCCCTGCAAGCGCGGAAAGCCGCTAAATCGCGCCACGGATGGGATGTCGCCGAGTGTTTTCTGTCCATCGTGGAGCCGCCCCGGATTTCGTCTTTCAAGTGCCGAAAAACCAAATTCCATATTGACCACTTGTGCTTAGACACCATGGAACTTGTACAATTGCCGCTGAAGAACCCGCGAGGAAAGAGCCCTCGGCTGACGTGTGCGAATTTCGATCTGCAGATCGGAACTTGCTCCGTGCAAGACCGCTCTTGTCTCATTGCACACACTCCTACATACACCTCGGCCAGGACTTGTTCAATACAAACTCACGGGTGTGCCCTCCATTTCTGACAGGCGGCTACAGCTTCATGAGCTGCTTGGTCGTGAGCCTGTCGCCAGCTTTGTCCCCGCGATTCAACGACCTCTGCGTCGGCAATTCAACTACCAATCCGCGTGAACCCGAGCTTGCTTGGGCTGCTCGACTACAGGTCTCAATCAGTCACCTGGAGACGTGGCTCGCCCACAGCATCATAATTACGACTGGAGCCGACCTCTACTCCCTACTAGTGCCCACGGCCGGAGCTCATACTGAACACAGACAGCGTCCTCGCCTTCCAAGTGTAAAAAGCACATGCGACGTGTCACTACAACGGCGGCTCAACCTTGAGAAATTATGCTATCGACGATACTATAGCACCATCCATACGATCAGGAGATCAGATGCTACTGCAGCGACATCTTTAGATCGCATCCACAACTCGCAAGACGAACATACATCTTATGGTTCAGCCCCCAAATGTTTGCGTGCACCCTAGATGTACGGCTTCACCAAGGTAATCCTATACGCGAGCGTAGTTGATAATGCCAATCAGGCTGTCTGTAGCAAGCCACCAACATGCAGAACATCAGGCACCTGAGCGACTCAGCCTCAGCCTCAGCCTCAGCCTCAGCCTGGCTCAGCCTTGTTGAGACGTCGAATATAGGCTCTTGCGAAAGGACTCAGAAGATCATATAGTTGTGACCAGGACTTGCGCAGCAAGAATAATCATGCAAACAGATTCTGGTATCAGTGCGGTCTTGCAAAGCAATGCTGCAAGCGCATCAGCCTCGACCAGCTCAGGTCAGCCAATTCTAAGCCCAGGTAGCCCTCCGGTGAACGCATCAACCTCCACCTCCTCCGCTCCTGTCGCAACAGCTGGCGCTCCGAAGCCGCCAAATGCACCTTCTTCAGCGAGTCAGAAGCCGCAGAGCTTTTTCCAGCGTATTCTCAACCTCCCTGCTGGTCATACATTTCTTCATAGTGCAGGGTTGAAGCTATTCACTACAAAGAAGCGATATCAGACCACGCCAGGCAATCGCGAAAAGCCGAAGAAAATTCTTGAAACCTCGCGTTACATCGCGATCACTAGATTAGCTGTTCACCTCCTGCCAACCACAATCACGGTGTTTCTTGTAGGTTTTAACGCCACGGTCTTCGTGAATGGTCCAGAGATCAGCACGCAGGGCCAATTTGTGTTGCAGGGGGCCGCCAAGTTGCATGTAAGTGTCGCCTGGATGCACAGCGAATCAGGGACTAAACCGTGTTAGGAGCTGACTATTGTTGGTAGGTCTGCAAAGAGGAAAGCTATAGGACGACACTACTCACATCTGTTTAGGTAGTCTGGCTGCTGTCATTCTTGATGTGATCCGCTACCAGCTCACTCGCGAGGGTATCGAACTTGGACTACTGAACTCGGCCTTCTCATTTTTCGGTCTCAACTTTCTATGGTCCCAAGAGTTCTTCAGCGCTTTACGAAATGCACTGCGCCGATACCGAAAACTTGTCTTGCTCTCGTTCCTAGTACTTTGCTGCCTTCTCGCAGCGCTAGTCGGTCCAGCTTCAGCTCTGCTGTGGCTTCCAAATCCAGCATGGCTATCGACAGGAAGTACTGAACTTTATCTAATGGGGACAGAAGACCAGCTATGGCCGCAGCATTTAACCACCAACCATACTGGCCCAGAATGGTGCGGGACAGACGACTATGGCGAATCTGAGAAGTATGTCTGCCTATACGGAGGCTGGGACATTGTCAGAGGATTTGTCACACCCGAAGGTGTTTCCAAAAGAAGCGTGAACATGGTCGATGCCGGTACTCACAGAACAATGTGGTCGTGGCGGCCACTCGCTACAGATACCGATACGTGGGCTTCGACTGTTCACGGGTTTTCCGCTTACCTAGCCACTCGTCTAAAATTCGAGCATGACAATGCCTGGGGCTTCGCAAAAGGCCGACAGAGGAGACTCCGTGATGCCACGACCTCAGGCATGTATGTTCGTCTCATTGGTCGGATTCCAGTGGCCCAGGTACTGTGTGCACCTTGTCGTGAACTCCGCCCAGGGCCGTTCGCGCTGTCCTTTCCAGTTCTCAAAGATGGTAGTCATTGGCGTTGGGAGAACACCCCTGGGCCAGTCAAAGAATTACAGCTGGACCCTTTACCGGTCTCACGCATCAGCGCCAAATGGATCAGCCTTTCCCCTGAATTCGGCACTACTACCGCAGGCCTAGCGTTCGTTACCCGGAACGAAACAAGTCCTTTGGTGGGATGTGGGTGTGCTGTCGATGCTAGATGGGCACAGGGACAGTCGACACTCTTTGGCGATACGATCCGGTGGGAGGCAGCGGTAAGTCCCCCGACGATACCCAAAGCAATCAAAGCCCCTGAGCCTGCGCGAGTGTCATTCTCTGGCTATATGGAAGAGAGCTGCGGCCCTACAATCACAGCTGATCCTGATTGGCTTACCAGCATGTCGACCACATTCCTACTAGGTGACACTCGTTTGAATGTAACTTCGACCAGAACTAACTTCACCACCTTGGAAGCGATCATTCTTAAAAGTCGCTTGTGGGATGTACCCTAGTTACAGTCGGATCCAGTAGAGCCCATACAGGAAATGGAGTAAGTGTGACTTATGATATACCTGACGTCTTACTGACCACATTCTACAGGGCTGTGTTGGGCTTTTATTTCGTGAATGCTCTTTCACGCATAGGCTGGGATCCTCAGCGCAAAGATAGCATAGGAAGCGTCAATCCGCTTTTAAGAAACGGCACAGCAAACAACGACAAACTCCTGTACGATAACGCACAACCCTATCCTCGGCCCCCAACACACATTGCTGCCACCTCCGCTATCAGAATGGAGTGGTTCAACTACACCACAGCCTGGCAACTCAATGACTCGGCTCTCTACATTTCCGTCGCCATCCTGGCCACCCATCTCATCATATTGGCGCTACACTGCGTGTATGTTCTTTGGACGAAGCAGTCGTCTGAGGCTTGGAACTCGATCCCGGAGCTCATTGCCCTTGCATACAATTCTAAGCCTAAGGATAACGCGCTCGAGGATTGCGGAGCGGGCATCATGCTGATGAAGACATTGGGTCAGGAGGTCAAGGTGGTAGCGGTCGGTAACAAGGAAGGCGGGCCGCAGGGAGTGCAATTAATGTTTTGTCACAAGCGGGTGTCTGCTTTGGTTAGTCATGCCAAACACGAGGCTGTCCAGCCGGACACGGAGTACGCTTAGCGCCCCCCGTGAGCTTTTAAAAATGCAGAAAATTTCTTTGCTTTGATAGGACTATGAAGACTGAAACAAAGTGGACCTATCGGACCATACACGGGTATCTTACGCATCCGAAACCTTCCAGCGTACCACCTCTCAACACATCCCATCCCGATTCCTATCCCATCTCCTTACCTAGGGCTCTCCGCCGCCCCCGATAGAATCTTTCGAGCATCTTGCGTCGCTCAGCTTGCGTACTACTCTCGACCAACAACGCAAATTCAACCGCATCAGCAAACCCCATACTCTCCGCTACAGCACAGAACTGCCTCCGCCGCACACGTTCATCAGGGCGGTATTTGTACTCAATCCGAAGCTCACCCTTACGCGCACCACCGCCGCGGAATCCCTCATCTTCATCTGCATCTTCGTCGCGGTACGCTAGGGGATGACTATGCGTGTTGGACTGTGCAGATTGTGACTGTGACTGTGTGGCCTGGAAGACGCGGCGCTTGCTCAGGTCGATGTCGTTGCGGAGTTCCATTGCTTGTTTGCCCAGGCGGGCTTCTACTTCCGAGCGGCCGATAACTTCGGAGTTCTCGTGCGTGTACTGGACACCTGCTTTTGCGAGGATGGCGTTGATCGGGTCGGCGCCGAGGTGTTTTTGATACTTTTTGCGGCCGCGGCTGACACTGCCCGTGCTGAGAGTGTCGGCGAGGCGCTTGATATTGGCGAGATTGTCGTCGTCGCCAGTGAGACCAAGGGACTTATTGCTCAGCACGTCGTCTTCGTCCTCGGACGAATACTGTGCCTCGTCGAAGTGGAAGTCGATGGCGTGTACGCCTGCGCGGCTCTCGGCGACGTTGGTCTTATGCATGATATCCCGGAGCAAGACGCTGTTCTCCTGGAATGTGAAGAGGTTCTCGAGGCCGAACAACTCGCCTTTCTTGGACGCCGTGTCCATGACGCCTTTGAAGTATCTACGCTCTTCGCTCGCATTGTAGCCTATGTTGGCTTGCTGCTGTTTGTAGATCTGTCGCGCGTAGACGATTTCTTCAATTGTGCCCGAGCTCACGAGCCGGAAGACTTCGACGTCGCGTGTCTGTCCGATGCGGTATGCGCGGTCTTGGGCTTGCAGATCATATGCTGGGTTCCAGTTTGGATCTACCACGACGACTTTGTTTGCACTGGTGATGTTCAGGCCCACGCCACCTGCCTTTGTGCTGATGAGGAAGACGAACTGCGCTGGGTCGGCGTTGAAGTCGGCTACTGCTTTCGCGCGCTCGGCATACGACATGGACCCGTCAAGGTAGGAGAAGTTGTACTTCGTGCCATCGACGTCGAACAGACCGCGCAGGAGCCGCAGGAGCCGGACTGAGTGCGAGAAGATGAGCACCTTATCCCCGTTGGCGTGCCAGAAATCCAGCAGTCGACGAAGCACTTTCCACTTACCGCAGAATTCGCGCTGGGACTGGTTCAGGATGGCATCGCGGTTCCGCCAGAGTTCTTGGAATGTACTGGGGCACGCGGTCTCGAGGTTTATGAGGTCTTTGGCTTGCTTCTCTTTTGTATCGGTACTGGAGGGCACGACGAGGGCAATATGGTTGGCAAGCTTTTGTAGTGTGACCATGCAAGGGAACATGAACTTTGCCCATTTCTCGTCCGTCTCTGGGATGGAGGTGTAGCAGCACCAGCCGCGGGGTTTGCCGGAGGTGCAGTCGCAGGGTTCTTTTGCAGTGCGGATGTATTCGCACTTGTCGCTTTCAAGGAACGTGCGGTATGCGTCTGCTTGGGTCTCAGTAAGCTGGCAGAAGACGACGCGATCGCTCTTCTTGGGGAGTTGGTCGGCGATCAGCGTTTTCATCCTTCGTAGGAAGACGCTGGGTAGAATGTTGTGAACGAGCTCCTGTGCTCTGCTCCTCGAGTCCGCAAGCTGCGCGTTAGTCGCGTCGTGGGCTTGACCTAGCTTCAGCGGCAAGCTGATTGTCTGCTTCCACTCCTGCGCCGATCCATAGGCACCGGGACGCGCCCAATTCAGAAGGTTCCAGAGCTCTTCGTACTTGTTCTGAATGGCGGTACCGGTCAGGCCAATACGGCACAGTGCGTTGATCTTGTTCATTGCGATTGTGACCTCCGATGCCTTGCTCTTGATCTGATGGCATTCGTCTGCGATAACACAGTCCCAGTCGATTGTGTTAACTTCACTCTCATTAATGCGGTACGTGTTGTATGTCGTAATCATGATCTCCAGCATGCCCTTTCTCGCAGCACCTAGCACGCCTTTGCGATCTGCAGCATGGCCGTGGTACCGGTACACTTCCCACCATCCCCACTTGGACAGCTCGTCTTCCCAGTTCTGCATCAGTGTACCGGGGCATACAATGAGCACTCGTGGATACCAGCGGCCGTCGCCGTCGCGGCGCATCTTGCGCATGCACTTTTCATCTTGCTTGGTTGCAGTCTTGCCAAAGGCTGCTGTGAGGAATGCAATGACCTGGATAGTTTTGCCCAAACCCATGTCATCGCCCAGTATAGCCCCAGTCTGTCTGACAAAGCGCTCATGAAGGAACCTGACGCCTTCAACTTGATAATCCCGCAGCCATTGAGCAATCGGTGCTGGGATGACGCCTCCCGATTCGCGAAGCCTGATCCTCATTTTTCCGCGCTGTGGCTTGACTGCTTTCTCGAGTTGCGGCTTCTCCTCGGTCTCAGATTCGGAGAAATCAATGTCCTCGTAGCTGGGGGGATATCGCAGGCCTGCCGCGTGTAGCTTCTTGAGGTGCTTCTGGCGCGAAGTCACGTACTCAGGAATTGGGTCATCCAGGTATGTCGCATCATCAGCGTCTCCAGCAACAGAGTCAGTGCTGAAAGCTGCGTCACGTGCATTTTGCTGCTTCCCCTTTGGTGGAGGCTTGCGGCCAACGATGCTTGTCGCGGCTGCGGCTTTCGACTTCTTTTGCTGGCGGATACGAACTGTTTCTGCGGCGGCACGCTTGCGCTTGAGCGTTTTGCGGTTCTTCCAGGTGGCGTACGTAGCTCTGGTGTCTTCTTCGGACCACTCTGATTCTACGTCTGGCTCCTCATCTTCAGTGTCTACTTCATCAGCCTGCGCCTTGCGGGACGCTGGCGCGGTCTCGAATGCGTATTCCTCATCAAACTCTACATCCACAGTATTTTTGCCGGTTTTCAGCGTGTCAGCAACCTGCGATTGAGACTGTGTCTGAGTGAGGGCTGTGATGTGTTAGTGAACGTTAAATAGTCACAGGTCTGGGAGGCGTCCCACCTTCAATGTACTGAGAAAGATCCACAACCTTGCGAGACGACTCGACAATGTCAAAGCCGTCGTCGCTCTCTTCGCCGCTCACTGCCTCACTCTCAGCGAAAGATTGCAGGGCTCTGTGGTAGTCCTTTGATCGCGAGAACGACATATTGCGCCAGGTAAATTGAGGATGTGTATTTCACGGAACCCAGCCCGGGTCCAATGGGGGTTGTTTTGGCATATTCCACAGCTAAGCGGGAGTAGTTGACAGTGAGTCGTCGCGGTTGAGCGAGCACGCCACGCGTGAACGCGCTAGCACGTGAGGCCAAAGTGGGATGGCCCTTCCCTGCGGCAGATCCCTGCTCGAGCTCTGACCACCCAAAATATCTCGAGCCCAGCGTCATCAGGTGTGAAGTCGGTCGTTGAAACGGCGATTGCGAAACAACGACAATTCATACGACTGCCAGAAATCACAGTGACCGCCTCGAAATCGGTGGTATAATCTGACAGCGCCACAAAAATCCCCCTAAATCCCTGCGCGCCCACCATGCCGCTCGACACATCAACCTACTCGCTCGCGCTCCTGCGCCTCGACGGCCGGCGCTGGAACGAGCTTCGCCGCACACATGCCCAAATCAGCACGCAAGCCGCCGCAGACGGATCCTCATATCTAGAAATGGGCAACACCAAGATCTTGTGCGCCGTGACAGGGCCACATGAAGGGCGACAATCAGGCCAACGCGGCGGCGCCAACGGACAAGCGAAAATCGAAGTAGAAATCGCCAGCGCAGCGTTCAGTGGCACCGACAGGCGCAAGGTAGGACGCGCCGATAAGCGAACAAGCGAGATGCAGCATTGTCTGCGCGAGGCGTTTGGCGGCGTCGTGCTCTCGCATTTGTATCCGCACTCGACTATCACCATCACCCTGCATATTGTCAGCCAGGATGGGAGTCTGCTTGCTGCGTGTATTAATGCGGCGACGCTTGCACTTATCGATGCGGGGATTCCTATGACGGATTACCTGGTTGCGTGTACGGCTGCGTCGTCGGCGTCGGCGCAGGCAGCGGATAATGCGAGCGCGGACGACCCATTGCTGGATCTGAATGGGCTGGAGGAGCAGGAATTGCCGTTCTTGACAGTGGGGTGTCTTGGTGAAAGTGATAAGGTGGCGGTCTGTGTGTTGGAGACGAGAGTCAGGATGGAAAGGGTCGAGGGGATGTTGGCGGTGGGAATTGAAGGGTGTAAGAGGATGAGAGGGATACTCGATGGCGTTGTCAAGGGGTACGGCAAGAGATTTGGGTGAAGAAATTACTGGCGTGGGATGGGTCAAGCTGCTTTGCTTTGGCTAGAGCAGAGAGAGCACACACGAATGCTGGTGAAGTGCCTAGATGCGTTCTCAAGAGCACAGAAACGCAGCGTGCGAAGGATGGCAAAGAGGTATAGCAGAAACGCATTGCAGGCAAAAGTAGAGAGACATGCGGCTGCTGCATCGTGCAGATTCAGGCCTGCACAGGCACTACGGCTAGTAGTAACTCAGAGCAGTCACACTGAGTGATCCAGGATCTCTCAACATCTCACCACATCACAACTCTCCCTACAAAACTAAAGCAACGTACAAACCACGTACACACCACCAGCCTCAAATCCTCACGTCATCACATTCACCACCCCTATACCCATCTCCCACCCTCATCTGACTCCCACCTCCCACACCCGCCGCATCCCGCAGCTGCTGCACCGCATCCCGCCCTCCCCACTGCTCACTCCCTCGCTGCACACCAAGCGGCTGCTGAAGCAGCATCTGCGGCGCAGGTTCGTTGCGCCCAGGTGACGTATTTGGAGGGATAGAACTGTACTGTACGTCACTTCCGCACGGTAGTCTCGAGGATAGATCGCCGTAGGCTGGAGAGTGAAAATACACCTGATCCCTGTAGCACGGGTGAGTGCATGTAGTCGCCAACCGAGAGCTTGGAGGCATTTCAGGATTGCGCATGACAGGGCTGGGCACAGGTGTAGCAGAGGTGTGCGCTAGAGAATCTTGAATACCAGACTGCTGGCGTTGCATGATTCGTTTCGCCATGTCATCGCGGTCTTGTGCTGTGATCTTTGCTGCAATCTCTCTTGCGCGGTATTGTGCGGCGTGGGACCAGTCTGTACCACGCAAGTGAGCGAAGTCACTGCTTGACATGGGATGCTGTGTTCCGGGTGGTGGCGGTGCTAAGGCAGTCTGCAGTTTGGGAGTATCAGGACAAAGGGCGGGACGTGGAGGGTACTGGTGACTATAATGCGTCGCCTGCTGATGTTGCTGTGGTGGGCGCTGGGTTGTCTGGTGTTGTCCGGACTGGTACTGATTACGTGGGATGTGAAATGGTGGGAGGCGCAGCGACTCCCGATGCGTATGTGCGTGTGGTTGAGTTGGCCGGCCGCTCGGATGAGATCCGTTGTCTGGACAGTGAGGTGGGCGTTGCTTCCATGCTTCAGTCTGGGGAGACGGGAGTAGACCAGGTCGAAGCCCAGGCACTTTATATTGCTCAGAAACGCAAGCTGCTCTGATGTTAGTCGTACTCGAGCCTGTTGAACGAAGTTGCGATGCGTGCTATTGTAGCTGAGACTGTGGGATGGAGTCTGTTTGTGCTGATACACCTGTTGGAAGCCGCGAATCCCGCAGCCTGTTGATTGGAGTCCACGCCTTCCCATCCTGCGGATGCTGATGATACGGTGACTTACCTATCATGGCGCGGCTGGCTCCTCTCCCAGGCAGAGTGTAGAATAAACCGTTGCCCAGTTCTGGCCCTGCCGGGCTGTAGATCGATTGCGGTTGCCTGCTTGACTGAATCTGCTCAAAACTCCTGTTTTGTTGCTGGTAGTAGCTGTCCTCTTCGGGAGTCAAGTATCCCAAGAGGTCCACTGCCGCAAAGTGACCTGGCTGCGCATGCAAGAGCCTAGGGTCGATCTCATTGTCCTTTGGAGGTGGCTTGCTTGCCACTGAGAGTGGCCGCACTGGTGGCCGGAGCTCTGATATACGATTAGGCCATAATTTCACTTGCTACTACCCACAAAACATACCATTTGGTGCGTTCTCAGGCTCCACGGTGAGATTGCTGAGCCGGTACGCCTCGTGCGCTACCCAGGCACCGCTCCCAATATCTGCCCTGCCAAGCAGCTCGTAAGGCCCTTTTAGCTGCGCTCTTCGAATGAGATATTTCGCCAGCGGCTCAAGGTTGTCTACGACCATTGACAAATCAGGTCCAAGGTTGTTTTGCCTGTGCATGGTAGCCATGAAGATGCGCTCGAACGTCAGGTCGTCGCCATCGCTGGGGTGATCCGGCTTGCTCGAGCAGAACGCAATCGAACGTTGAACTTCCCCCGAGATGTCGGCAGGGTATGGAAGCGTATGGGCAAACACATAGAGGAGGAAAGGCACAAGAGTTTGCTTAATCCATTGGTGCGCAATGAGGTGCTTGTGCACAGTCATGGCTACGGGCTTTGTTGTTGTTGCTCAACGACTTAGTTTGCAAGATTCGATGACGGATTGCAAGACGCCAGGTCGTTTTGCGCAAGTGAAAGAAAGTACTCCCTAGTGAAGTATCACAGTGAAGCTGAGTGGCGCTGGAGCGAGAAAAATAATCAAACGGGCTTCACACAGCGTATATTCTCGTCCTGTCTAATCGTAGCATGGCTAGTCACTTCGCTGTACTTCGATCTTCGTACTGATGCATGAATCTTACCATCACCTTAGAGTCGTATAGCCTGATAAGCCTCATCTGACGCTAGACACTTTAGCCAGTTGCATAAGCCAAACAGTAGGCGAGGCATGTGTAGGCATTGAAGAGTCACTTGTCAACATCCGAAGTAAGTCTCGTCTTCGCCGTCCCAGGCCTTGAGCAAGGCGACGTTGGTGTTGAGGCCGAATGTGTCAGCCTACAACAAGAGGAGAGGATTCACGTGATGATCGCCGCGAGCACACACAGAGTAATGCGACTGATGAAATGTACTGCTATCAAATTCGCATCGGAAGCTTCGATAATGAACATCTGCTTCATCCTGCTGTCAGTTAGTGTGGCTGTGATGATCTCCGCGTAGTGACCACAGCTAAGTCCCTGGTTCCCGCTAAAGCTGACATACGTCATATTGCGTAGGGTTCCATCGTTCTTAGAACCTGCCATCTGCAGTAGCACATAAAACTTGCATCCGCATAACCGTCACGGAGGCATCACCGTACGGAACGCTCGGAATCTAAGCTCGGCGCCCTAACGACATGGGATATGAAGAGCTTGTGGTACGCGAATCTGGGGCGATGCGTTGCTATGTTTTGCTTTTGCTGATCTGGTTTGCCTCGGTCAGGAACTTGGCTTCGAAGGGGTTGACAAGGCTGTAGACAAATACCACGACAAGGCCTTTGACAAGTTTGGAAAGCATTCGGCAGGTTGGCATAGGCGACACGACGGTGAGCAGCAGCAGCAGCAAGAAGACCAACAACAAAGCCCTCGCAGACCGCCTCCGAGTGAATCGTCTCGCGCAAGATACGAGGCTCCAAGAGGCCGCGACAATAGCGATTCTGATCGCGAGATGTACGCTCCCGATCGCCAGTCAGATCGCCGGCAAGACCGCGACTATCAGGACCACCGAGGCCAGGACCGAAGAGACTCGAGATATGTATCTGACGAGACCTTGTATTACCGAGGCCCAGATGCAGGCGCTGTGGTGATGCGCGGCAACGACCCATATAATCATACGCGAGGCTATGAGGTTCAGGTAAGTTCATCTTTAGGGTTCATGTTGCGCGCCGCTGACACCAGGCAGCAATATCAACAGCCCCAATACGACAACCGCCGCCCGCAGCCCCAAAGGCGGCGCTCGTCTTGGTCGCCGCCGCGGCCTGGCAGAGATCGCGGCTATGACCGCCGTGCCCGCTCAAAGTCAAGATCGAGGTCGAGGTCGCGATCGAAAGACAGACAGCACCGAATCGCAGCCTTCGTAGCTGGTGGTCTGATAGGTGGTCTCCTAGGAAATCAGGTGCAGAAAGGTAAGAAATACGACACAGCCGCGACCGTTGCCGGAGCCGTGGTTGGCGGTCTTGGTGCGAGGGAGATATCAGAGCAATGGGACAAGCGCAAAGCGCGCAGAGAAGAGCGCGACGAGAAATGGGAAGAGAGATATGGCGATGATCGAGACCGTGACCGACGGAGAGATGGCCGAGACAATCGCTATGACGAGCGCCGGTGATTGCTTTACAGAGACTGGTGTGGATGTGCGGCCTCCAAGACGAGTTGCGATGACGACTTCTACGATTTCAATAACGACTTTGAATGGCCTTTGGATATTAATGTTTTGGTTTAAGGATATCACGAGCTCTGATCACGAGATGATGACATGACAGTGTTTCTGGAGCAGACACACACGAGTTTACGAAATAAACAAGGAAGGTGCGATATGAGTTACGAAATTGGGAGACCAGGCCAGTGAACTGTAGTTGCTTTTTCGACGAATGACGTTGCAGGGGCCCCGTGTCTGCGACGTGATCTGAAGCGTAGGGCCGGGTTTTAGTCAGGCTGCCGGCGGCCCGCTACGCAAATGGCACTTGATAGCTCCAGTCGAAACAATTTGGATGTCTGACAAGGCTGGACAACGCCTTCGCGGTGACGCACTGAATTGGGATAAAGTCGGTTGGCGAGGACTGCGTATTGGGCCAGTGCCCTGGGCAAGGAGGCGGCGTGCGTGGGGGGCTCTGCATGGTCCTGAATCCTGATGTTGATAGATAGAGTTCGCTTCGCGTTTGCGAGGGCAGGTGGCACAGGCCACTGTTTCATGGGCGGTTCTTTCCTTC
Source organism: Didymella segeticola (assembly GCA_004522025.1). Lineage (NCBI taxonomy): Eukaryota > Fungi > Ascomycota > Dothideomycetes > Pleosporales > Didymellaceae > Didymella > Didymella segeticola. Next base: position 1,875,741 of record SDAV01000008.1, on the reverse strand, counting down.
TATGGATCTTCTAGTGCTCGTTCCCGCACCTGGGCAGACCCAAGAGCCCGTGTCTGCCGCATCCATCGTCACCAGCACTCATTCTCCGAGCAGCGTCACACGCTTCGGACGGACAAGCACATCTTCACATTTTTATTGTTTGTCTACGGCCAGGCTTTTCTCAGCACGTGACTCCATTGTCTCAGCGCGACGACCATTCTTAGCAACACATTGCTTATTCTGTAGTTTGCTGTTGCTGTCCGCCCCACCCTCACACCCAAGCAAGCTCCGAAACCGCGTCGCGGCTCACACAAGACTCGCTATCGAGCACTGCTTGCTGTTCCCACACCACTCGTACGCGCACCATGATCTAAGGTCTGCTGCATACCCCCTGCATCGCGCCTGCCCCAGCTTCCACCGCGCTCCTTCCCCATTTCTTGGTGAGGTCGAGCCCCGCTCCAGCAAACACACCGCCGTTCGCTCGCCTCGCACGCGTCGCTCTCAGCCAGCAACAGCACCTCCACCACCACAATGCGCCGCTACAGGCCTGGCGGCCCGGTACGCGGGCACGGCAATGCCGCCGTGCCCGACTCCTTTGCCATGGTACGCGCTTTCGACAGCGACTCCAACCCAGCTAGGCCCATACGTCCTTCACCGCTCGCTGCGAGTACCATCCACGGTCTCCCTCTCGACCTGCTCGATCGCCTGCGCTCCTTCCCTCTCTTCCAGGCCGCCCCTGACGCCTTTCTGGCCGCTATCGGTATGCATCTCAAGCCAGCACTGTACCAGACACACGACACCGTCCTCACCGAGGGCGAGACGGGGAAGGCCATGTACTGGCTGGTCCGTGGCGCAATGAGGGTCACGTCACGCGATCAGGAGAGTACCTTCGCCGAGTTGAAGCCTGGAGCTTTCTTTGGCGAGATTGGCATTCTCATGGACATTCCCCGCACTGCCACCATTACGGCAAACATGCGGTCATTGGTAGTGCGCCTGAATAAGGAGGATCTTATGAAAGAGCTGCACAAGTTTCCAGAAGTCCAGCGGGCCATCATGGATGAGGCCAAGGAACGACTCGCAATCCTTGAGCGCAAGAAGAAAGAGCTAGGAAACAGCAAAAGACCAAGTGCCCCTGTGCGACAGATCACTGGCAAGCGGGATCGTGAAGACGGCGACGTAGTCATGGCAGAGAGTGGTACACTGCGTGATGGAGAGATAACCAATGCCTACAAGAAGAGGAAGTCACCGAGCCCGGGCTTGACCGAAGCCGCTGCGAGTAGTGCTTTTGGCAGTCTAGAAGTGAACGTACGGTCACTGTTGAAGGAACTACCACTCTTTTCCGAGTTGCCAGACGAGATTCTCCACTTCCTGGGCATGCGTGCTCAGCCTTGCTCGTTTCCTCCTTTCTACGACATCATCAAGCAAGGAACTTCAGGTCGCGATGTTTACTTCATCATGAAAGGCGAGGTGGAAGTGGTCAACGTCAAGCCAGCTCAACACAACGGTCATGCTGCATTCGATCGGAACAGGCGGAAATCAATCGCAGCTGGTGAGCATTTCAACGAGGTAAAGGCTCGATTGAGGGCAGGACAGTATTTTGGCGAAGTCGTCAGTCTCTCGCTGGCTCCTCGGCGCACTGCTACTGTGCGGTCAGTGTCCGCTGTTGAATGTCTGATGATCAGCGGAGATACTCTCAGCCAGTTGTGGGAGAAGTGCACACCAGATGTGCGCCGACAGGTGGAGTCAGTGGCCAAAGAGCGGCTTGAGGCTGCGAAAGATAACGATGTGCACATGTCAGACTCAGAGAGCACTCCAAAGATCGATGAATTGGCCATCGCGGACACCAAGCGCCCACGAACGCCGAGGAGAAAAGAAAGCGTTCCGACCGTGACATTTAGCGACCTCCCCGATGCTGACATGCCAGTCACACCGCCGCGAAGGGACGAGAAGATGATGGAGCCGTACGACCCAGATCCGTTCCTCAACACTGACCTAGACAATGTTCGATCCAGATCAAGAAGGGGTTCACTTGCCCCTCCCCCACCCGACGCACCCTCGAGTCCTACCAAGACCAGCTTCTCGAAGGACCCATCGCCAGTGGGCTCGCCTCTTGGCACGTCACCTGTTGGTACACCTTTCCTCGCACCGTCGCCGATACCGAAGCATGCATCAACCCCACCCGAGCCAGCATTTGACTTCAAGCGCCCGCGTATGATACGAAGACCTAGTAGATACAGTAGGGGTAATCTGCCGGATGCTATTCTCGTCAGAATCTTCCAAACATTCGACGTGTGCGAGCTGATGCAACTGCGACAAATATCGTCTCATTGGCACAAGCTCATCTCGACTTCACCAGATATTCTCCACGATCTCGACCTCGCCAAGCACAATCGCAAAGTCACAGATCGATCGTTGGTGGATGTCATCTGCCCTTTCGTCGGCACTCGACCAAGGTACATCAACATGAGCAACTGCTTCCATGTTACAGACGAAGGTTTCGGCGAGTTGGCCAAGACATGCGCTCCTGGCGTAAGGGTCTGGCGCATGAAGAGTGTGTGGGATATTACTGGCCCTGCAGTCCTCGAAATGGTTCAAAAGGCGAAAGACCTTGAAGAGGTGGACCTCAGCAATTGCAGAAAGGTTGGCGACAATCTTCTTGCGCGCGTCATTGGCTGGGTCGTGCCAGACCATCCTCCGCAGATGGCTTTGGCACAGGCGCAACAGCAGGCACAAGCAACCAACCGGCAGAAGGGCAAGAATGGATCGAACCAACAAGCACCAGCACCCGCACCACTCGCTCCTGGCACCGTTGTTGGTTGTCCAAAGCTGCGCCGCCTCACGCTAAGCTACTGTAAACACATTACGGATCGTTCTATGGCACATATTGCTGTCCACGCAGCGAACCGTATCGAATCCATCGACCTCACCCGATGCACTACGATTACGGATGTTGGTTTCCAGCACTGGAGTGTTTACCCTTTTCCACGGTTGCAGAAGCTCTGCCTTGCCGACTGCACCTATTTGACTGACAACGCAATTGTGTACCTGACCAACGCCGCCAAGGGCCTGAGGGAGCTGGACCTGGTAAGCCGACCTTCCCATACAGATAACAGTCAGCATATAGCTAATCTGCTCAGTCTTTTTGTTGTGCCCTTTCAGACACCGCAACAGAGGTCCTCGCCCTCGGACTTCCCAACCTTACCCATCTCAACCTTGCTTTCTGTGGCTCCGCTGTCTCCGATACTTCCCTTCGTTGCATCTCGCTGCATTTGCTCGAGCTGCGGAATCTGTCTGTGCGTGGCTGTGTGCGCGTGACGGGCACAGGTGTTGAGGCTGTGGTCGAAGGCTGCAGAGACCTGGAAGTCTTTGATGTCAGTCAGTGTAAGAACTTGGGCAGGTGGCTCGAAGCGGGAGGTGTACAAATGGTCAGACAGAGAGGCCGTAGGGTCAAGTTCGAGACTGTTGCGGACGGCAGATGGCGTGTAGGGCAGCAGCCGCTCTGAGCGGCGTGTACGACGGCGAGATATCTGCATGGATGTTGATGTATCAGAGAGGGTAGTCTCTTGTCTTTTGTTTGCCATGAGCCTTTGGTTCGACAGGACTTGTCGCATCGCATAGCGGGGTTTGCGATTTTGTTGTATCTATACGTTGTTACAGCCAGCGGTGATTTCTGGTTACGATCGCTACTATGATACCAGGTACGTCATGCTACGTACACCGAATTACACCTTTAGATAACGCTTGACTTCGAACTATGCACGTTGGTTACCACGAAAGCAGGACAGAACTGTGCTACCAGAATGGATGTATCTCAGGCGGGTATCCCTTGTCCCGCTCCAGCCGACACAAGGACTCTATGGGTGAGCGTGCTCCGCTCTATTTCTTTCATTTTTTATATTCTGCTTCACTAGTGCTGTCCGTACCACTGGCACGCGATTCTCAGCCCTCCTTTCGCCGTACGTGACACAAGGCAGGTGGTTGGTTGCTACGGAATTCGTAGGCGAGGGCTTGGCTTCATGCCAGCAACAACATAAAAGCACGCTGAAGGCTGACGTTCACGCCCTTTTCAAAATTACTTCTTTCTTTATTTCGAACAAACCCACGATAGCCTGCTTCATTATGAATCCCAACCAGAAAGTCGCCCGCATAGAGGAGATCGTTGGACGCACGTTCAACGACCGTAGACTCGCCGTCGAGTCTCTGTACCACGGCGGCCTGCCAATTGTTTATGACGGCGCGATCATCAAGCCTGAACGCAACGAGCGCCTGGCTATCCTAGGTGACAAACTCCTTGACACCATCACAATTAAAAAGTGGTACCGGACTCGTAACAGTCAGGGTAAGAGGATAGTCTTTCGATCGATCTGTGTCAGATACTAACACGGCGCAGGTTCCCTTCTTAGTACAGGACAATGGGACCACGCCATTCGCAAAGATCTGTTCGCCAACAGTGCGCTCGAAATCCGTGGCCGACTTTTGGGACTGGATGCTTGTGTCATAAGGGACCCAGGAACACCCAGAGTTTCCAAAGACATGGTGGCAACTACCTTCGAGGCGGTCATTGGTGCTATCTTTGAAGATTCAGGCAGTTTCGATACGGTTCGTGAAGTCATGGAGAAGCTCGGCTTCTTTGACCACGACTTGTTCATGGTAACGTATTGCGACTCCCAAGCCTTTGCTTTAACAAACATACAGATGCTAACCAAGATGCGACTCCACGATCCAGGCTGACATGAGGCACCCTCAGTGGGTCCATGAGAGGCTCTGGGATAGCCTTGACGGATGCGAACTGGAAGTGCTGCCGGTCGTACGCTACCACGCATTTGGTCATGAGGCAGGCCATATGCTTGGAGAAACATCCGGATTGGTCTCCTGTTCGCGCCGCCAATGCTCTCCTAGTGCCTCTCATAGACCCGCCGGGGGTACCTGATGTTGCGCGGGGGCCGGATGGCCCGCATTGTGGTTGCAAAAGCCGTGCCTCAGGCGGCTGTTGTACACCACGACCCTGAGAACATACTAATACCACTGTGTAGAATGCTGGCAATTGAGTCGTGATACAATTCTCGACATAAGCGACTTCGGATCGCATGGAAACGAACCTGGGATCAGTGCATCCCGTCCACTCATTTTTGCGGACTTTTTGGTCTTTTCTTGAGCACTTGTTCCACTCTTTTAAATCGTTATGAGGGCTCTGTGTTTGCAGATGATCTACACTCTTTTACCAATCATGTAACGCAGATATTAATGGAGAAAGTTTTCGTCTTCAGAATTCCAATCACTGTGGTTGAAGTGGTACTTGAGCTACGTCAAGTGCCAGAGTCACATTCCTCGCTTGCTGTAGGTCTTCTCCCTGGCATATTTGGCGCTGTGTAAGCAAGATATGAGAGGCATGCACATCTTCACTCCTCCATAACACCGCTCTCCCACACTCAATTGTCTAGCACACTCACATCCAACAAGATGTCTCTGAACGTCGACAACAAGGCCGTTCAAGTGGAGCAACTCATCAACTATACTTTCAGTAACAAATTCCTTGCTGCCGAAGCTGTCCAAATGGCCGCTCCCTCAGTCGGCGTTCTTTACGGATCGTTTCGAATTCGCAGTCTCCCGAACAACAAACGGCTTTCGATCCTTGGCAATGCAGTCCTCACGAAGGTTTTGTGCGGTCTCTGGTTCAATGCTCAAGACCGACAAGGTACGCGACGACAGCCGATCAATTACCTCACCTCTCGACTGATCATGCTAGGGAACCACCTCACCTCTAGTGACTGGACTACTTTCCGTAATGACCTGCTAAGCAATGACAATCTCGCTCGCCGAGGCGACGAACTTGGCATCGGCGCCTGCGTCTTCTGCAACGAAGGTACGGTCGTTTCCGCAAAGATGATTGCCAGCACCCTCGAAGCCATCATCGGTGCCGTCTACCAAGATGCTGGAGACGAATCCGTCGCTCGTGTCATCAAACATCTCGGCTTTACTGATCACCGCCTACTCATGGTAACGTAACACATTTTTCCTTCCTCATGATGAACAACTTCCGCCGCCTGACTAATGTGCATACTTTAGATCCCTGCAACACCAGTCCTGAGATCTTTTGAGAGACGCACTATCAAATCCTCTTACCGAGAGTCTTCGCTTTGCTTACTTTTGGTCTGCGTTCGGTCTCTGGTAACAGAGCTTGCACGCAGACCAGAATCATTTGCGCGGCGGGGTCTTGTCGTTTTGAGGATTCGGAAGTGCGTCTCTCTGCAGATCCTGGAGGCGGTGTTGCCAGCCCGGATTTATGGCTGTGCACTAGCAGCCTTTGTCGTCGTGGTGTTTTGTGCCTAGGTACGCCTTCTGACTGCTGGCTCACAGAATGACGCTTTCTAGAGGTATTGAGTGGTAGCTGCGAACTGGATTGAATTCAGGCGCGATTGAGCACACAATGTGTCACAGGGGCAGTCAGCTGTGTTTGTCGAATAATTCCATGTAACCTCTTGCTTTCCAGCAATGTGCCATCCACACTCTTTCTGTACGCTCAATCACGCGAAGAGGATTCAAAACACAAATCAGATGATTGGGATCACGATCTTTCAGCTTTCAAAATGTCGTAGAGCTCTAAATTCCGTCCAGCCCTGGCACCAAGGCTCTTCTTAGGTCCTTGAGTACAAGGCTTATGATCCAGTTGTTACAGGTACGGCTGTCCTATATCGTGCATCAACTCGCACCGTCAGAGGCCATCACTGGTGAGAAGCTGGTAGGTCAAATTTCAGCGTGACAGAAGGAGCAGATCCTTTGGCAATGGGTGAAGCAATGGCGTAGACGAGTGGTACCAGATTCCGGACTGGCGGGCTTCGAACTACTCAAAGGCATGCCCGACGCAGTTGCGAGAAGATGCGAAACCGAACACTCCCCTCATCCATTGGCAGTTTACTAATAGCCACCATGCCTCCGCTTCCCTTAGTGAAAGGATCCAGCGAAGATAGGCGCATTGCAGTCAGTGCAATGTATCTTCTGCAGGGCTTTGTGTAGACGCCTTGTCGACCCGACTTACCTCCGTGGGGCACAAGATCAGAGAATTCCAAAGAACGCCGAAACTTTGGGAAAAATGGCTCCCTCTTAAGAGGCTTGCTAGGCCACTTCGTGCGGTTGTGCGCCTGTTTTGTCAGGTAAGTGCGAGAGGTGGCTGCAGCCCAAGCAGTGCCCATTCATCTTGTGGGGAGAGTGTAAAGCCGGTAGAATTGGGGGTCTGCGCGTAAAGAGAAGAAAGCAGGCATAAATCATAACCTTGACATTGAGCAATGGGCTGACACCGTCTTGAATTATGAACATGGGTATTTGAGTCGTGAACTTTCATTTTCCAACAAAGGAGAGAGCTATGGTCTCCTAACATTAACAATGCCTCTCTCGATGTCTGGAGACGCCCAGTCCTGGCTTTGCTTCTGCAGCGAATCTTGCGAAGTGTTCTGGCTCGGACCGTCGGTCTCCTGAAGCACGGTGACTTTTGTTGTTTTTGTGATACCGGCGCCCTTGCCTTCCTCTTCCTCCAGGATTGCACGCTCGCTTTCAGAATCGCTGTCCAGCGCCGACTCGCCAGGATGCATGCTTCTGTGTCCACTCTTGGTACCCGTACGCTTGTTGTTCTCGTATGTGTCCAGCCGGATGTGGTTGCCGTTCGTCGAGCGTCCGTAGCCATATTGGGAGTTTGGTGTCTTTGAGGGCGTGAGAGTGGAAGGAAGTAACTTCTGAAAGAGACCGTCGAATGCCTTGCGTAGCGGTGGCAGAGAGGCAATCATAATACCAATCGACAACTCAACGGAACTCCAGATACCGAGATTGATGCCAGACCAAGTGGGATCAGTGGTTTTGGTAATCGATTTCAACTCTACAGTCTTGAATATAGAGCAAATCGTAGCGCTTCGCAGCCATTAGCTACGACTATTGCTTGAGAACGGGCTTGAGCAGAACTTACGGGATACTCAACAAGAACACGATACGAATGCCCCACTGGGTCTTCCGTGACAGCTGCACTCGAGATAGATAGATGAGTGGCGCAGCCATATATATCACGTCTGTAAGGATGTTGCAAATTCCTTGCGTGTACGAGAGCAACAAGGAGCCTTTAGCCCAGCATTTTCGAGGCTGGTATCCGTAGTTCCAATTTGCTTCGAGCGGCGTGCAACCGAACAGTGTCAACACTGGGGCAAGAAAGTTGAACGCCGTGACCAAGGCAATGGAGAACCAAACGATGGCCTGGTATATCTTTGAGAAGTTGAGAACCAGCAACCACGCGCAGATTGACCACTTCAGAAACGCGACTCCAATGATGTTGACAATCTGTGCAATCCAGAGGTAGTAGGAGTAGCGCATGATATCAACCGATGGGTCCATGATGTGTCTCCCAAGGCCAGCATCGACAACAACCTGATTGACAGCATTCGCACTGACGTTGAGAAGCTACGAACAACCTTGTTAGACCCTTGGTCAATCCGAAGTGGGTACAGAACGTACAGTGGCGATGATCAACAGATAATCGCATGTCATAAACTTGCGTCCTTGCATGAACCCATACACAACTCTCCAGACGAGGAAAGCTGTGCTGATGATCATAAGAGTCCATGATGGGACGAGGATCTTGACCCGCTGGTTGGGCCAATCCGGTTGTGCTGAGCCCATGACATCCATGATGCTCGATGAATCGTTCCGAAAGGATAATATGAGAGAGGACGACGGCCAGAGGCGGCAGCTCACAGCGTCGATATGTAGGGGTTTTGTCCTCCTATCTCATCGCCAGCGAGCAAGTGCAGGCACACGTGGAAAAAAGGTGCAGCACCGACAGATTGAGAGGTGGTCACCGAACCGAGCAGAAGAACACGGATCTCCAGACCATATTGCAGGGACATTCTTTCACAGGGGTGTCAATCCAGGACTATTGTCTGACCTGGGTTGAGAATCCAGAAGGTCACTCTGCGCCGATTGGAGAGGGCATGATGTAAAGTGGGGTTAGCCGTCCTGGAACCCGCGTCGAACGGTCTTGTATCTAGCTTCAAGGATGTTAGACGGCATCTGATACACATCGACATCGGTGACTGTCGCATACGTGAACACACCCAAAAGCAGGTAGCAATCTTTGCTACCAAGTCAACAGTTTGTAACGTTCTGCCGCGAGGCGGGCCACTCCAGAGTGTCAGAATTCTATCGTAGTATTTTAGTGTGTGGTATGTGGTGCGACTTGCCAGTCTTGAGTCGTGACAGAAAGCTAGCGAGTCGAGCGAGGATGGCCTAAGATTTTCATTTGTGGATCTAGGTTGGTGTGCTCGGGAGACCAAATGTTAAGCCTACCCGTTCCGCGACTGACAGGTACCCTAGTTGGACAGAAGCCATGAACTTCCTTTAATCACCGTCTGACTACACTCCAAGCGACACCGACGCCATAACATCACAAGGATACCTCCTTGATCCGTTTACAGGCACCCAAATAAAAGCAAGAAAGTTCAGTCCGTCCAATGTTCTTCGGCAGTGAACTTCAAATCTCACTCGAAACATTCGCGATAAGCTTGTGGCAAAATAACATGGTCCGCGGTGTGGCAGTTGTGATCGCAGTACGAGCACCCTGATACGGATCCAACCTCCGCAGCGGAGGGCCTTGGGATTGGGCCTCGTAGTCCAGTTCGGTGGCTAGCGCAGAATACCGGTGGCGTTCTAAGGTTGGGCCGCAGGTGCGCCTCTGCCATGGCTGCCGCCCACGTGCGCATGGGAGCATCCCAGCTGCCGAACATGCTTGACCGCAGCTAGAACAACATCTGCCTACGTATGCATCGATCCTATTTGATAGGGGCCGCTTTGACTGGTGGGACATGATGGAAGTCCAACAACGACTGAGTCGCTCAGCCTACATAGTACTGTGAGCTGACCCTGCTGAGTTCCGACGTCTCAATCTTCCTTTCCTCACTAAGCCAAGAGGTCCGATCGTCTGGTAATCCTCCGGCGGAGGGATGCGGCGCAGTTGGTCTGGGGAATGCAGACTTTCTGAGGCCGAAACATGTGTTTGTCGACGAAAGCTCAATAGAAACGACTCATCTTTATCCCTAAACAGTTCCGCTTGTGCTGCATGCATGGCCGTGCTGTCCGAGATACCGCTCGAAACAGATTTTTATCCGCGCTGGTGAGACCGGCCGTGGTGGAGACTGACCTGAATCGTGCACACCCGTCTGACATTTAAGGACGTGCGCCGACGAATCCTCACAGTTTCGCCATGTTCGTTCCCTTAATGCTCGCCGTAACAGCGGATTCTTAGCAGCGTATCAGCAAGTACAGAGGGCTTGATACCGCATCAGGGCTCGACTCGATGCTCCAAGCATAGTTGCGCAACTAGATAGCAATTTTGGTTTGTTAAGACATTCTTGCGCCAACGAGTGTCAAGCATGGCTTCTGGAAGTCATTGATTGTGGGGCCGAAACTTTTTGTACCTGTCTAATTTCCTTGAATGTGGATCACAGTGAGCTCCTTGTCTATAAACTGCTGCATATCTTCTTCAATGTCGAGCGATCGAGCCTGGCTTCGGGTAACGCGCTAGGCCATGATGTGAGAAGCTGCAGGCAGTTCAGATCCTGGAACGCATTGACTCGCCAGTCTCGTGCAATTTCGTGGGACACGGGTTGGCCTGAGGAACATGGGTTGTTAGCCCAGAGAAGGATTGTTTGTGTCTGGGTGTTGATTCCGTTCGCCTCCATACTACTGTGGGACTTCAAAGGGGTCTTAGGAACGAACGTAGCGAATTGCCGACACTCCCACGTGGCACCGGACTTCTTCGACCAATGTCAACACTCGACTCGGTCGTATAAAGACGTTAATGGCCGCAACACCTTCAACGACTATCCTCGAGCAATCCAGATTTCTCTCGCTTATAGCTTAATACATCTGGGACCAAGATGCCAGTCTTTTCCCGTTTGGCCGTAGCCGTCCAGCTATTCAGCATCATATTCACTCCAATCCTTGGCGCGGCAACCTCGAAAGACTACGACTATGTCATTGTCGGAGGTGGTGTTACCGGCTTGGTCGTTGCCAACCGTTTGACTGAGGACAAGAAGGGTAAGACATGCCGCTGCGCCTGTCAAACTCACATATGCTGATCTTATTCCTAAGTCTCGGTCTTGGTCATTGAGAGCGGCGAATCTGTCGATTCTCCCGGCAATATGATCCCATACAAGGCCAACGACCTCACCAGCGCCAACGGTCTGATGTGGGATGGCCTCACCTCTCTGCCTGAGCCGGGTCTGGGTAATGCGACATACAGTGTCTTAGTTGCCAAGGTACTCGGTGGCGGCTCAGTTGTGAATGGCATGGTCTACGACCGAGGGTCTGCAGCTGACTACGATGCATGGGAAGCTCTGGGTAACAAAGGTTGGGGCTGGGCAGGTATGGAGCCCTACTTCAAGAAGGGGACCACATTCCAGCCTCCTTCAGCCGCCATCGCCGAGGCTTTCAACATTACTTGGGACCCTGAGGTCTATGGCAGCGGTCCTCTGGCTGTCAGTATTACTGATAATCAGTATCCTGATATAAAAGACTACTGGGCAGCCTGGAAGGCCACTGGCGTTCACGTTCCTAAGGATGGAAATAACGGCGAGGCCTACGGGCCTTCATGGTATGCCAACACCATGGACAAGACGACCGGTCGCAGGGCACACGCTCGTTATGCGTACATCGATCCAATCTCTCAGCGCACCAACCTGAAGATTCTCACCAAAACCACGGCTCAAAAGATCGTCTTCGGCAAGGGAGACAAGAAGCTGACGGCCACCGGCGTGGAGATCAAGGATGACGCCACTAATAAGGTCTACACCGTAAATGCAAAGAAGGAAGTCGTACTTGCGGCTGGCGCCATCCAGACCCCGAAGCTTCTTCAGCTAAGTGGCGTTGGTCCCAGGTCGGTCCTAGAGGCTGCTGGTGTTCAGGTAAAGGTTGAGCTTGACGCTGTGGGCTCGAACTTCCAGGACCACCCCTACGCCACCGTAGTCTTCAACACTACATCAGTACACTACCCCAGTCCCAACCTCCTCATGACTAACGCTACCTTCAACGCGTCTGCTTGGGCACAGTACGAAGCCAGCAAGACTGGTCCTTACACATACGCTCGCGGTAACGCTCTCGCGTTCATCTCTTTACCCGATATGACCTCGGATGTCAGCTCTGTTGTCAGCAGCCTGAATAGCCAGCAAGATGCTTCCTACCTTCCCAACATCTACAAGGGCAACAAGAAGCTTCTTAAGGGCTATGCTGCGCAGAAAAAGATTATTGCTGGTCTCTTTCAGCGCAAGGATGCTGCTGTTGCTGAGTTTCCTGTCCCTGCTGATGGGACATACGGTCTTGTCGGTGTTGAGAAGCCCCTCTCCCGTGGCTTCGTTCACATCAACGCCAAGAACCCTACTGGATCCCCTGACATCATCCACAACGCCTTCGTCAATCCTATTGACAGGAGCATCATGGCCATCGGCCTCCGTTTCTTCCGTACCGTCTGGGCTCGTCCTGAGCTCAAAGAGTACAAGATCAGCGAGACTATCCCCGGTGCTCAGTACACATCCGACGAGGATATCTATTCTGCTCTCCTTGCTCAGTCTTTCCTGTCGCCCACTCTTGCTCATCCTTCAGGTTCATGCCCCATGATGCCTGAGAACGCCGGTGGATGCGTCAGCGACAAGCTCCTTGTGTACGGCACGCAGCATCTTTCAGTTGTAGACGCCTCGATCATTCCCATCATCCCATCATGCCATTTGCAGGCTACCGCTTATGGCATTGGAGAGAAGGCTGCTGCTCTAATCAAGCAGAGATAGATCTGCTGTGCTCGCCCCACGCCCAACCTTTCTTGTACATAGCATCTTCAATCGTCAACAAGTAGTATCACTTGTCAAGTTCCCACCTCTTTCAGTGCTAACCATCGAAGAAAGAACGACACGCAATAATTACGACAGGATTCATATGACATTCACTATGGCTTGCGTGGGAAGTACTCTTCGTTCCACATTCAGAGCCGTTGAGTCTGATAGTGCCTTATTGATACTCCTGACTGTATCATATTTTTCCGCTTGATCCACCGCCTCCTCGTCGTCCAGGAGCCGAAAAGAAGACACGGATAGACTCGATCTTCTAGCTCAAGTTTGATGACGCTCGAGATGGACGCGTGTCGAGTCCTTGTGGCGAAGCATGTCTTTCTTATCATGTCCGTCTATTGTTGCTAGCACGTTAGGCTGCCTAAGTTGCGACCCAACTCAATGCGTACGTGATTGCGAACGGCCATGCCTTTATCGCTATTTACTGCGAGACCAAACAGATCTATTTTGAAGCCAGGTCTATAGCATTCACCAATGCTCAGTATCCTATTCCAGGCGTGCGTCAGATCTTTGCAGCTGCAGACAGCGCGTTCTTGTTCAATACGAAAGCGCCCTTGCCCTCAGCGAAGACTTTGCCATGTCCATCTTCGATCCATCCAACGGTCTCGACCCATCTGCCCTTCTTCCTGACCATCTTTGCCCTGCAAAGTAAGACACATGGGGTAGTGATCGCTGCTTTGTACTTGACGTTCAGATCGGCGGTCGCAGAGGTGTTGTCATACACGTTCGAGATCAGGTGTCCTAACACTTGGTCAAGTAATGTCGCTGTGACACCCCCGTGTAAGCGACGGACTCCACCGTCCAGATCTCGACCGATACTGACCAGGATAAGCATCTCCGGTGTATCTGGGTCTGTTGCGCGCCATATGTATTCTTCCTTTGACAGTAAAGCAGGCTCTGTTGGTGCTTTCGCGGCTTGCCGATTATCAAGGCCGGCATTCTTCGAAGTTGTATCTCCAGTGAAGACGGCCTTCTCGTCGTGGTCTCTAGCGATCTTGCCAGGGCGGTACATGGACAAATACGCGCGTATCGCCTCGTCTGTAAATAGCGTCTTCGTGAAGAGTGTATTCGAGATGTCGTCGCGTTGGTTGGGGACTTGGCGCTTCTGTATGCGCGTTACCGAAGGGTCGGAGAGGAGATCTTGACACCAGTTCAACAAGGTGAAGTCCTGTAGGTGCTCCACTTGTCCATGTAGCCGGCTCATCGCGAATAGGTCTTTTGGGGATGACGTGGTCTTGAGAGTTGGTAACACAGCATGTACCGACCTTTATCCAACAGCGTAGAGAAGGTAGCTGGCAACCAAGACCAGTGGTGAGGCCATGTTAGCGCAGTCGAGTGTCGCGACCGCGACTCCTCAATTCGGTGTTGAGAGAAGCGACTTCCGAGGTTATTTTGCGCCGACTTAGGGCCCGTTGCTGAGTCAGTAACGCGTCTTCTCATCAGTTAAGTCGTGTACGCTTCACTCTGCCCTCTACATCACAAACCTATTGACTACGGTCAATAGAATCATGTGTGGTAGGCTGGTCTTATTTCATGCCTGAAGGTATTCTCTGAGTATGGATAAAGGTGCCTGTCCGCGACAATTGACCTCGTCCTTACCTCAACCTCTCCGGATTGATCCACGGTGCCTGGGCAATATTATCAAGATCTTTGGGTCTGGAGAAAAGAGAGCGTCTTCAACAACTCGCAACGATCAGTAGAGCACTTGCAATTGCTCCCAGCACGGTGGCGAGGAGTTACACGCAGCTACAGCCTAAAGTCGAACGCCCAGCTTCCTCGAGCTCACCCAAGCCTCAGGTCCCAAGGCTGTCAGGCCATGAAGGTGGATGGCTGATAGTACAAGGTTTGAAAAGATGTCGTGCCAGGTCACAAAAGAGGGCAAGAGCATGCTCGGAAGCACTGAAGAGTGCAATATCACACCTTAACCACAGTTCATGCCAATGCAACCAGTGCAAGAAGACTTGAACACCTTCCGGATCGGCGTTGAACCTTATCTGCCAAGTTGGCGCCGTGCTTATCGCCTCGAGCTCTTGATCATCTCATTCCACGTTTGACGATGACGCGAGGCTGGGCAAAATTGCATATGCTCAACCCTACCACATCAAGGCTTGGCTGTATACACCCAAGACAATATGCATTTTCCATATATTATATTGCACTCTTGAGGTTATTGTGAGTCCACAGTGGTTGTTCCGGGTCCCTTTCAAACTTCCGTGATTGCGCACCATCATGGCGACTCTCAATGCAGCGCATCTGAAGCGTCTCTTTTGGGGCGACTCGAGCGATAATGTCGATGCTGTGGACGTCAAGGCGAAGAACACGCAGATTGGCGAAGAAGTCTTCGTTGATGGTGTGCCCGTCTACCAAGATGCTAACGGAGCGCCTGTCGAGACGGTTAGTCCACTGGGCTATCACGTTGGCTGGGCCGGCATTCTTTTCCTGAACGTCAGCCAAATGGTGGGCACAGGTGTTTTCAGTACCCGTAAGTTCTTGCAAAAGCTGTAGCAATGGATCTGTGCTAACATACCTCGCAGCTGGCTCGATCTTGCGAGCGCTTGACTCCGTGGGTCTCTCGATTTTGTACTGGATATTTGGTTTCATTATTGCTGCCAGTACGTACACAACGCTCTGCTCTACCTCTGTCTGCGGTAGCTGACTTGTTCTAGCTGCCCTTGCCATCTACTTGGAGTACGCGTCCTTGTACCCAAATCGCTCTGGAGGCCAGGTCGCCTACCTAGAGCAGGCATTTCCTAAGCCTGCTTTCCTGTTCCCCGTCACTTATGCATTCTTCACTGTGGTGTTCTCATTCTCCAGCAGTAATGCGGTCGTCCTGGCACGCTACATCTATCGTGCTGCTGGCTACACGGCTTCTGAGTGGGAAAACAAAGGCCTTGCTATGGCTTCGTACACCTTCCTCGCCCTTTTGGTATGTCGGACCCACCCTCAATCATGTGCACGAGTTAATCCTTTTACAGTGTTTGTTATCAACGAAGTGGTCGATTCGTCTCATGAACCTGATCTCACTGGTGAAGTTAATCATCCTTCTGTTTATCGTCATCACCGGGTTCGCCGTATTGGGCGGTAGCACCAGAGTTCAAGACCCGCGTGTAAATTTCCGCAATTCCTTCGATGGCATCACCAATAACGGCAACGACCTTGTCAATGCCCTTGTCAGTGTCAATTTTGCATACCAAGGTTATGCTAATGCTTTCAATGTGACCAACGAGATCAAGGTATGTGTTCACTCCATTTTGAAACCTGTGTTGCTAACACATCGTAGAACCCGTTCCCGCTTTTGAAGAAAGTCGCACCCATCTCTCTTATTATAGTCTTCATTCTCTACATCCTGGCCAACGTGGCTTATTTTGCAGCTGTACCAGCAGCTGAGATTCGAGAGTCGGGTGAACTCGCTGCTGCGCTGTTCTTCGAGGCTGTTTTTGGTACCAAGGCCGCCAAAGGTCTCCCTGCCCTGATTGCTGTTAGTGCAGCTGGAAATATCATGGCTGTCATCATTGGTGCTACTCGTCAGATCCGTGAATGCGCGCGACAAGGTGTTATCCCGTGGCCACATGTGTGGGCCTCGACCAAGCCGTTTGGCACACCTTTCGCACCAATTCTGCTCAAGTGGATCATGACCTGTATTGTCATCCTGGCTTTGCCTTTTGGCGACGCTTTCGATTTCTTGGTCGACCTTCGATCCTACCCGGACTCCATTTTCATCTTCTTGATGGTTGTTGGCATCTACGCCATACGTTACCGCCGCAAAAAGGAGGGACTCCCACCAGCTCAGTTCCAGGCCTGGCACTCAGCTCTCATCTTCTCGGCAGCAGTTTGCCTCTTCATCCTGATCATGCCATGGGTACCTCCAGAAGACGGCGGTGACTACTCCTTCTGGTACGGCACCTACATCGTTGTCGGGATTGGCCTTATTCTTGCTATGGTCATCTACTTCTACCTCTGGGTTCATCTACTACCGCGTCTTCGAAAGTACAGCATCAGAACATTGACTGTGGTCAACGAAGATGGCAGTGTTGTGCATCAGCTGAAACGAGTACCGAATGCAGAGGTTGCGGGATGGGACAGGACTCACGATTCGGCGGGCAATGTGCTTGCCGAAGCTACGGGCGTCATCGATGATACTGGCAACGCACACTTAGTTCACAGAGTCAAGGTCAAGGACACGGCGATCGATCACACCGCCGAGCAAAAGGTCTAGGCATATCAAAGGGCTCTCATGAGCAGACTGTCTTCATTACTCGATCTATGGTACAAGAATCGCTCTACCTCGTACCTTCCCGTCTCTTAGGTCTTGTACGGCGCGGTCATAGTCTGCAAGCTTGTACTTTGACGTATGCAGCTTGACTTTTCCCTGCGCAGCCAACACCATCAATTCAGCCAGATCGTTGTAGCTGCCAACCAGATTGCCGACGAAATTGATTTCCGTCGAGATGATGTCGATCGTAGGGATATCAAGGTTTTCGCCGTATCCCACTACATAATAATTTCCAGCTCTTCGAAGCATCTTTACACCAGTCTTGGTAGAGCCGCCCTCTGCAACAAAGTCGATGACGGATGCTGCACCCTTTCCCTGTGTGAGCTTCATAACCTTCTCCACGAACAGTCCTTTGTTGTCGACTTGTACTGTGTGATCCGCGCCAATGGACGATGCAAGGTCGAGCGCCGCCTGGTTGCTGTCTACTACGATGAGTGTTGCCGCATTCATGGCCTTCATACATTGAATTCCGATGTGACCAAGCTATCACATCTAGGTTAGCAGAGAAACTAGCTAATTCCAATGGCACGACTTACACCTCCTGCCCCAATCATTACACAGTGATCGCCCGGCCGCAGTATCCTTGCTGCCTTCGCAACGACATGGTAAGCTGTCAATCCCGCGTCTGCGAGAGCAGCAACGTCTGAAGGTTCAAGAGTATTGTCCAGTTTGATTACGCTTCTTGCACTTGTGCGAATGTACTCAGCATATCCGCCATCCACGTTAATGCCGGGGAACTTGCTGTCCTCTGCACCTTGTCAGTTTTGGAACGTTTCTGTACTCCGAGTGACTCACCACAATGCACGTCGTCTCCAGATCGGCATGCCGTACAAAGCCCGCAAGTTACCAGCGGATGCAAGATCACCTTGTCTCCAACCTTGACATTGCTGACCGAAGATCCAACCTCATGCACCCATCCGGCATTCTCATGGCCAATCGTGTACGGTAGATTGACATTCGACTTCTCTTTCCATTCTCCATCGCAAATATGGATATCTGTTCGACACACACCGGCAGCACCAACGCGTACGATGACGTCTAACGGTGATTGTACCGTTGGACAGGGAACGTCTTGCATCTCCATGGGCGCATGGTACGCCACGACTCTTACGGCCTTCATAGTATTGGCTGCCATCTTTTGGGTTGATCAATGGGTAGTTTGAGTACCCTGAGGGTCACGCATGGTGTATATATACTCTAAAACTCTTGAGCGGGGCCAGTGAGTGACTTGCGGCTTCGTTGCATCTCGAACGTCGAACAGTGAGTCTGGAAGGCCATGATTTGTGTGGTGCGGAGATGCATCCGTCGTTCGATAAAGCCTACTTTCAAATGTGGAGAAGGCAAGGCTGCGTCTAGCTTCCCTCACGCCGGCGGGGAACAGCCTTGCGGTATCGACGCAAAAGATTCTGCGGGGACAGTGTCGTTTTGCGCCAAAGACTGTTCTATCTAAGGCAACTAAAAAAAGAGATCTAATAAGCTCACATATACTCAGATATCCTTGCAAACCGCTTTGCATTGCAGAGAAGGCTCGCTATTCTGCATTTGGGTTTTACACCAGCACAAGAGACTAGAAGCTTCTTGGATGGAAGCGCACCAGGAGATCCATCGAGTTGCATGGCCACGTACTCAAATAACGCAAAGGTAGTCTTGTGAAGCTTAAAGTCTTGAAAAGTCCTAATTGCGTGAGGCGCCTTTATTTACCCAATGATGTCATCGCCAAGATAGTCTTCTACCCCTCTTCTGCTCGCACCGCCTCTTCAACTCACCAGCCACAACCCGCGAGCCTTTGTCCACGCCTTACCACACGGGGACTGCACTAGCCTAAGACCCTGACTACCTACAACTCTACCAAAATGACTTCCAGCGGCCTGCCCGAGGTCTTGATGAAGAAGGTTGACGAATACGTTGACTCGCTCGCCCCACAGATCCAACCCCGCATTGCGTCTGAGTTGGAGTTGTTCCAGCAGAAGACAATCGATAGTCTCGAGACCCAAGTCATTGATGCCTTCCGCTCGCTATTCAACAAGGACAAGTCAGTCTCATCCGACGGCACTCGTGGTCCTTGGAACCAAAGCGACTCTGCACCAGACGCTTACGGCGGCCAGTCCTTGCCCTTTGCCGATGAGATCGCCAAATTGACTCGCAGCTTCAGCCAGATTTCTGACGAAGCAAGTGGGGATTTGCAGGACATCTTCAACCTCAGCCAGGGTCGCGATGGGGGCAGTCAGATTCAGTCTCGCGGTCTTGAAGATGGCGGTGGCGATTTCGCTGACAAGGCTCGCGGTCTCTTCTCTTCGGCTCTGAATGCTGTTCAGGACAACATCGATAGCAATCGGGGCTCGGGCGGTCAGAACTTTGAGATCGGTGGGCTTCTTGGAGTGATCAGTAGCACCATCAAGGATGCATCTGCAAACCCAGAAGAGAAAGCTCGACTTATCAGCCCTGAGATCAAGCAGACCGTCGGTGACAAGTTGCGCACACAGCACGCATCCATCGCAGAACAGTTTACTCGGATCGCTCTGGATCACATCAAACGCTGGCTTCGTGGCAACACAAGCACCCGCGACCTTGGCGACGGTGCTAAGGCTGAGATCGTCGACCAAGTTGGCGATCTGGTGAAGGGTCTTGGAAGTCTGTTCAGTAAGAAGTCCAGCAACGAAGGATCCGCGAGAGGATTCGACGAAGCGGATCGTAACAGTGAAGAACAAGGCCGTGGAGGGTTTTCTAGAGTGATTAGTGACAAGCTCTCTACCGGTCTCGCAAAAGTCCACCGAGAAGTTCGTTTGGAATTTCGCAAAGTACTCGGCGAGATCGAGAAGCAGCTTTTCGAGTTGTTGCCCGATCAGTTCCAGCGTCCGCTCGAGAAGATTCTTGGTGGAAACCCGTTCGATTCCCAGCTGGATCGCGATGCTTCAGGCCAAACAGACCGCGGATTCAGCGATGATATCAAAGTCAAACTTCTGAGCAAGGTGCGTGCACTTGTACAGAAGGTCCAGGAGACATTACGAGAGAGCATCCTAGGTGTCGTCAATGGTGGGCATCGCAAGTTCGAGCGCGAGAGCTGGGTCTTTGTACAGAACATAGTCGAGCAGAAGGTCCAGAGGTACCTTCCTGAGGTGAAGATCAATGTACCTGACGACATTGGCAATGAGAACGTCAGCGTGGGCGCGCCTACTTCGGGCACACAAATGGGCGGAGGATACCAGGCTCCATCTCCAGCTCTCCAAGGCAACTTTCATGCAGAACCTCCGCGTGACAGCAACAATGCACAGGGCTATGAGAGACAGGCATACAATGAAGCATCGCGTTACGAGAACAACCAGCAGTATCATGGCGAGCCGCCGCGACAATACCAAGGCTATCAGCCTCAAGAGTACCCTTCACAAGGCTACCAAAGTCAGCAACATCCACCACCTCCGCAGCATTACCCTCGACAAGACTATGCTCCTCGCGATTATCCTCCGCACGACGTTACCCAGCGCGAACAGTATGGCAACAATTACCCGTCGCAGGAGTACGAATATCGATGAAAGCTCTGTCAATTTGAGCGGACTTGAGCAGAGAGCTGTATCATGTTCCTTTTGTATCTAGCTGCAAGAACGTCGTAGCGGCATGGATGCCTCCGTGAGAGAATGTAGGGACGCATTGATACACACCAGCCTAATTTTTCTACCCGACGGGTTTGCATCGAGATGATGTCTGGTGTACAGTTGCACCTAACGCAAGAGTGTGAATACAGTAATCCGACCGAGGAAGAATTCGAGTATAAGAAATTGGTGTCGATCATGTCATCGCTATTCCCCACTCACTGCACCTTACCATCTCGCAGCTACTTAGCAAGATGCAGGACGGAGGGGGCTAGTGAAAAAAGCTGGTTTGTCTATCATAACTGTGTGAAGCCCTTTTGATACTACCTAATAGCTCACTGGCTGTGCTTCAATAAATTGTATCCTCCTCAAAGCTAAATGGCTTCTTGGAGCTGGTAGGGTGCCCTACTTAACGACTCACAACTTGACAATCATTCCGACAAAGCTGTGTAATTAGTTCTACACCGTCTAGAACAGTGGACCTTTAAGTGAGAAAGGCGTCCCGTACGGCACAGACAGGCTGGGCCCCGGGCTGATGAACACCAAACGTTGTGTACTTGTCGGTCTGTGTACATTTCCAGCCCATGAACAACCAGCTGGCCGCATTTAGTCTCACAGGTTATGAAGAGTACAGTACTGAGTACTCCCAGTGAGAGCATCGAGCACGCCTGGTCGGTGACCGAACGCTGGAGAAATAATCTGATTGTCACCTCGCCTAAATTCTCTGCTAAAAGCATTGCGCACCAGACATTGCCACCACGGCCCGGCCCGCCTCGTCGAGTAAAGGCGACAAACATTCGCAACAGAGATCCTAGACCGTGCAGCCTCTCGTCTTCCGACAGCTTCTTGCAGGTTGTCATAATCGGAGGAATGATGTTGTGTCACGTTGGCCTCTCCCGTCGCCCTTAAGCTTATGAAGTTTTAGCAGTGACCGCCCAGGAGGATTCCCCCAGACCTTGCCGAACCTGAAATTAGGGCCGGATCATTCAGAGAAAGCTGTCCAACAAGCCCCCTACGTGTACCTAAGGGCATTCAAAGGCGTGCAGCTTTGTCCCAGTAACCGGGCTCCCAATACAGGACCAACCCTCCTTTTGCGTAGCGCAGCTTGGAATTATGGAAAGTCGTGAAGGAAGCTCACTGGCCTGTGAGAAACGTAGCTGGCGTACCAATGTTCAGATGCGCATTCGCTCGGAAGGCGGCTCTGGCAGCTTCAGATCAAGTGTCTATTTCTGAACATAGGTGATCTCGATGTATTGATTTTATGACAATTTTAAGCAATTATGCAAACGGTCGGCTTACTTGTTCCTGAAAGGTACGGCGCGCGCTTACTGCCTAGCTCTGATACGCCTAGCTTGCGCATCTGAAACCCACATGTCAACTGCGCCGCATTGGCACTGCTGGGGGCCGTACCAGTCGTCAAATCTGTATAACAATCTCTCATGGCTCATGTGCATCTTACCCTGAAACCTCACTCCGGCGAGACTGAAGCATGATGAGGGCGACAGATGGATCCACACCTCATAGCGACCTGCCAGAAATGGTAATGAGCCAGGATCATGCGTCAATGTACAAATACTCTGTCCCCGAAAGCCCACAACCACACACGGCTGTCTACGCTCTGCATACCGTAGACCAAACATCGCCTTTAACACCCCCGTCCGGCGAATTCGAACAGCCTCAGGTCCGACATGCGACTCGGAGGCGCTGGCTTTGGTTTCTCCTCCTCGGACTTATACTGATGATTATTGCTGGCGTAGCTGGAGGGTTCATTGGCAAATCGATCGAACGAGACAATCAGAACAAAAATGTCTCGCTGGAAAGCGAAACATGTCCAACACCCGCATCAGCGTCGATTTCACCGTCGGTGACATCGTCAACATCTCTTGCCACGCCCACACCCTCCAGCACGGCAGGTGTCAGCAGTTCCGGTGTCTTCGAACGTACAATTGTCCAACCATCCTCAGGCTGCACCACCACAGACCCATACCGATCCTTCAAGTCCCGCTCTCAGTACATCAACATTCCCTACACGACTGTCTGCGGCCAAGGCTGGCTCTCTGACGACATCGTTTCGATGTCTGTGGCCACACAATCAGATTGCATTGAGTCTTGTTCTCAGTTCAATTCTCAAGGAGGAAGAGGCAGTCAATCATGTGTTGGGGCTGGATTTATCCCTAGTTGGTGGAATCAGACGCTGGCTATGGTGGAGAGCGGGATAACGCCATATAATTGCTTCCTCAAGTCCAACACAAGTGGCATTGCTCGGAACAACGAGAAATTTGAGGTAATCGCGTTGTGTCTTAGTAACAATTGCGACAGCATCGCCGGGTGAGAGAGCTCTTCTCCTGGAGCCTCATCTTGCAGACCTGCATGGGTGGTGCGCAGATGCATATAATTGAGATGAACAAGATCGACCCTATTCAGCTCAATACGCCCAGGTGTGGAGCCTTTTTTTTACTATTTGACAGCTTATTCGCTTTTCTTCAATTACTTGCACCCTTCTAAATGCGAACTGGCTGCCTGTGGCCGTCAGAGCGCAGTAGAGGTTTTTTGGTTTGGAAAGCGCCTTGTGGGCAAACAGAAGCAGCAATGGTGAAGGATATCAGACCCAGCTTGCTGCTGGAATTATCGATGGCTTCTCTCTTGTAATGATGTTAGCTCTCCGTTTGCAGAGTCCGAGCTGGATTCAACGCGGCGGATACGACTATCTTTAGTTTCTTTCGAATGCTGACTTACAGAGCGGATCTACTTTCCAGGGCGCAATGCGTTAATAACCTCTGGTAGTAGGCTAAAGGCTCAAGGGTGTAGTTTTGCTTTTCGTACAAGGCTGCGAAGACTGTCCAATATCTTAAGAGATGATGGACGTATGTGACAATGAATGGGACGTTAATCCTCAAAGCGGCATATTTCTGGCAAAGGCTGCTCAATGGTGCCTAAAATACTCCAGGCATCATTCCAGGCTATTTCAGAACCGCGCCTCCCTCTGCTGGCTCCCTGGACCCATTTCTCCCTTTGCATGAGCATCTGCGCCCTTCTCGCCAACCAACTCCAATGGCCTGTACTCGGCATTCCACATTTGCTCACGAATCCATTCTTCGAGATCCTCGTTGCTTTCAGGGATATTTTCCACTTGAGCCAAACCATCCTTCACAGCTTTTTGAATGACGTTCCTAGCAATCTGCACACTAATCTCCCGAACGTCTTCTACGTCTGGCAGAAGGCCCGAACCGGAGCCAGTAACGACTGGCGCCGCTGCTGCTAGTGCCTCGACAGCAGCAACGAGAAGGGCTGGCGTCATGAGCCGTGTTCGACTGAGGATCGCTCCGAGGCCAATCCCGGGGAAGGTCACGGAATTGTTGCATTCAGCTGTAGGTACTTAGTACATCAAAATCATTCAAGGAACAAACATTTACTCACAGATTTCATACTCCTTGCCGTTATACTTGACGGGTCCAAATGGAGAGCCAGTGGCCACGAGTACCTTGCCATCGGTCCAATCATACAGGTCCTGAGGTTTAGCTTCGTGCAACCTTGTGGGATTTGAGAGCGGGAAGATGACTGGGCGGTCGACATGCTTTGCCATCTCTCTCACTACATCCTCTGTGAAAGCACCAGGCTTGGTGGATGTGCCGATCAGGACATGGGGCTTGACCTCTTTTACGACGGACAGCAATTTGCCGTGGTCCTTGCCTTCCCACTCGCTGTCCTTGCGAGCGTATTCGACCTGAGCTGGTGTGAGTTGATCCTTCTTACCCTCTAAGAGAAGACCTGGCTTGTCTACACACCTGCAAATGGTCAGCAATTGTCAGAAACAATGAATATGGCTTGTGGTCCCACCAAATCTGCTTCGCTGCTTCCTCTGTTGACTTGCCAGTCCGTTGCGATATAGCATCTTTGATCTGATCCGCTATACCTGTACCCGCTGTACCAGCACCAAACATGACAAAGCGTGCCTCATCCCACTTGATGTCACTAACTTTGAAAGCTGCCATGATGGCAGCAAGGGTCACACAACCCGTGCCCTGCACATCATCATTGAAGCAGGCAATCTCGGGTGTGTACTTGTCGAGGATTCTCCTTGCGTTGTTCAATCCAAAGTCCTCGAAGTGGATGTATGCTTTCGGATATCGCTTCCTCGCAGCTTTGATAAATGTGTCAACAAATTTCTCATACTGTTCACCGGTTGCACGGGGCTTCCGCAGGCCAAGGTAGAGATCGTCGTCGAGCAGCTCCTTGTTCTAGTGGCGCATTAGAGACGCTTGCTTCTCGAAGTCTTCTGGATACTCACATCTGTTCCACAGTCGAGGACTACGGGTAGCGTTCGCGAGGGATGAATACCAGCGCAGAGTGTGTATATGACCAACTTAGCAACACTGATCAGGATAGCGCCGACTCCCTGATCACCAATTCCTAGGATCTGCTGGCCATCGCTAACCACAATGAGGTCGATATCCTCCGGGTTACCCCACTGCCTGATGTCGTCGTCTATGCGATCAATGTCGCCGATGTTCAGGAAACAACCCTCAGGCTTCCTGAAAAGCCTGGAGTAATTTGCGATGGCTTCTCCCTCAGTTGGCGTGTAAATTACTGGGAACATTTCTTTAAGATGATCCAATATCAGCCGGTAGTAGAGAACCTCGTTTTGTTCCTTCAGACTTGTCATAAATGTATTCTTCGCAATGTCGCTCGGTCGTGATTTGTATTGTTCGTATGCGCGGCGGACTTGTTCATCGAGTGTCTGGACATTATCGGGCATAAGACCGTGTAGCTTGAACGTTGCACGTTCTTCGGCTGTGAAAGCTGTGCCTTTGTTGAAGTATGGCGTTCGAAGGAGGGCATTTCCCTGGGCGAAGAAGTTAACGTATGCGGTGGTCTGTCCAAGAAGAGGTACGCACGGTCAGAGCAGTCTTCTGAGGGCCGGAAGTAGACAAAGGCAGGTGTCCAAACTTTTGGCTCTTCTCACGTTGATTTGAGTGCGATGACATATTTGCGACAGATCGATAACCTAGATATGATGTTGTCTGAGTGGGAAAACGTAGAGCTCGGCACCAGCAAGCAGCTGCTTTATTTGGTTTTAAGGTTGTCACGCGTAGGTGCATGTCAGCGCGTCGATATTGACAGCGAGCCCTTCAGTCTTTCTAGTCGCCGCTCTCTTCCGCATGATGTGTGTGCGCAAAGCCTTCGTAGCCTTCCAAGGTGTGAGTACGCATCTGTCAGTTTCGGCATGATGACGTCGTGCCTGCCCCACCACCGAGTCCTTCCGATCCTTCCACATGCGTGCATCCACACATTTCTCCGTCAGTATTTAACAAACCTGATGCTATATACATAAGGGAGGCCCTGAGCGGTGGAGGTAAGCCACAGCTGACGGAGCATTGAATATGAGAGATAGTCGACAGCTGAAGCAGGCACAAATGCTCGATGCCAGGACGCAAAGAGCGCTGAGGCTTAACCAATATTCATCACCATCTGTGCCCCCGATCCACTTCCCGTTCGGAACTAAGGCCAACACTCCTTATCTTAAATAAGCTTTTCATAGATCGTCAACGGTCTCCACCCGGCCGCGCACTGCGCGCAGGATTAACGGCTTCTTCCAATCCCTCGACCGGAGTTGTCCTCACTATCTTTATCCTGGAACTTGCGTGGCACATAAAACTCCAGAGGCATGAATACTGGGCGGGAGCGTAATAAATCCCTCGGGTGTCATGTACGGTCTTTGATCATGTGCATGCTGTTGTTGAAACATTCTCTAGATGGAACAAACAACATATTCTTCGACCCTCGTTCTCCACGATTGGTAAGTCTCCTTCTACTATCCCTTCTCACAGGCAACATCAACTGCTCTCGGCAAATGATCTTTTCCAAGATGAATGATCTTGGCCTAATAGCAGAGAGGAGTGCGTGAAAGGGGGATTGATAAGTCTATAAGCAACAATGTCTAAAGAACAAATATCGTAGCAAATGGTATCTGAAGCCCACACCTAACGCTCAAACGCCGCGTGGAATGGAAATGCGAGTCCCGCATTTGGCATCTACCCACAACCCTGTCTCTATTCGATCATAACATCGAAGCAAGTGGTCCACCTGGGCTTGCCTCCATACTCCCACGCCCAGACCATCATATGTCTCCCTTTCTCCATGTCTTTGGGCATCGCAACCGTCATCCAATTGCCTTTGTCCAGCATGCCCTCAGTCGGGCTCTTGACATTCTTATCTTCTGGCCAGATGAAAGCCTCTTCTGCAAAGCCAATTGACTTCAGCTTATTCTTCTCGTTAAGCTCCTTGATGTCCTCGATCTCCGCCTCCTTCTTTCCCTTCCAGTATACAACACTCTTTCCGGGATCCCCTCCATCTACGTTGGCACCCCTCGAGTGCCCATTTCCGCCAAACATCAACTTGATACTACCACCCGGACTCGCCTTCGCCATACCTGCATTCTCGTCTGTGAAATACGTTGGGGTACGCTGACTTGGATGGCAGGCGTGTGTATCGCCTTTGAATTCCTGAGCTGCGACATCCCAAAGGTAGTTGCTAGATTCGTCGATCCAATTGCCCGGGTTGTGCTTCGCGCGCGGCCAGCCGTGGCAGAAAACCGCGAGCCCGGGGGCAAAGGTGTCGACAAAGAGGTCTCCAGGCTTTTCGTATTCGGTTGCATTGCCTTTCATCCATTCGAGGATCAGTTTGTTGTCTTGATCGGTGCAGCCAAGCCAGGAATGGGCAGTTGCCAGGGCGGCACTGCTGAGGAGGAGTGAAAATGATCGGACCATGTTTGTAGTTCGTGTAGTATGGAGTGGAGAATGTCAGTCCGGTTTGGTTTTTCGATCATCTTGCGGATCTCTCTTGTCTTATATGCGATTTGATTTTGCGTTGCTCATGAAGATGCTGACGAAGGGGGCCATCGGACTTCGAGCTTCGGACTCTTGGAGCGGACAGCGCTCGTTGAACTTTACAAGGCACCATCTTCCCAAAAGTTTTGGCGTCACAAGGCCTTTGTGTCCAAATGCTGAGTTCTCCCGAGGTCCTTGTGACCAGCTAGGTGTCCCGCGATTAACCTGCTGTCCAAACTGTTAACCCTGCGACGCAACATCTATCAGAACTTGCAGCCTTAGGACTTTGGACCTCGTATTGCACACTTTTTAAATCATTTTCATCGTGTTATGGCAAACTATCATACCATTCGTGGTCAAAGTATGTATAGGCTGTGCGATACCCTTTAGCTTCAATCAGGCTTAGACAGAAGACATTGTCTTTCCAATTTTTACTCAAGCCTTTAGTGGTTAAGCTTTGCAGAGACCGGCGCATACCAGTACAACTGGATGCGGTCCAGCGTTGTGACTCAGTCACCAAGTCGGCAAAAATTATGAGCACTGCAATGTGACACAGAGGCGAGTCTTTGTGTGCAACGCGTTGCTCCATGTCCGTGTGCTTGACCTTCGCAACAGCGCTTACTCCGGACATCGGTGAAAGTCATGGTGACGCCGTAAGCTGACCGGTTCATGGCCGCCGCGGAAGTCGAGGACTGCTGAGCCTGGTGGCGGCCTGGTCCATCCCACCTCCCAGATAGCGAAGATTGGGTTGTCTGAGTACCTTGGTCGCGCAAGATCTTGCTGGAGCTGGTCGCGACAGTGCATCATTAATGCGCAATTGCCAAACGTAAGCTAGGTCTGATCGTCGCCCACCGAAATACTATACTCATGATGACAGCACGATTATGGTTCCGCGTTCAATGCGCAACTTCCCATTGCTGCTGCTAATCAGCCTTAGATTCTAACTCCAGGCAGGAAAGGTATATCACAAACCTACAGCGCCTGCCCAAGTCCCAATCTAACGCCGTTGATGATAACTATAGGCTTTCCCTCGTTCCGACTTCCCATTGCAAAAACTTTACATTCGCTTCGTAAAGCTCATTGCAGTAATATTTTCCACCGATAGCATAGTCGAGCAATAGCCTTGCGAGGCTGTCTTCTTGCCGTCTCAAAAAACGGCAAAACTCTTCGTCGTCTTTTCCGAGGATGTACTGCACGAAACATGCGTTCATGACAAAATTGGCGCCATGCGCCATGTCCTCGACGTCTTTCAGGGAAGGACTGACAATGAACCCCAGAATTGGCGAAAGAGATGGCGCCTTTGACGGCTCAGAGACCGAGGCGAGGTAGGCGAAAACGACCGGATTTTCAAGGTTGGCAGAGCAGAGCGACTTGTGGATCTCCTGTTCTCGGTCTTGACCTAGACGAATGTCGTTCAATATGACAACAGTTCTGCGTCCCACACGTTCGCGATCGATTCGGTAGATCTCTGTCCCAGTTTGCGGTCCGTGCCGCCCACTCGAACCTTCCTCGACCAGATGTATGTCGATCTTGATTGCTGGATGTGCATTGGTCGAGACCAGGTGTCGGTTCAGATAGGCGACAAAATGATTGCGCAAGCTGTGGGTGGCCGTAGGAACATAACCGGATAGAACGGCAACAGCAAAGTCGTCTGCTGCGCTCTGATTGCTCGTTGGTGTTGTCGTATGTTGCGCAGCCCTGGACCCAGAGCCATGGGCAATGAAGGCCTTAGCGCAGTCCGTGCCGAAACGATGCGCTAGCCTGTCATCCCCGAAGACGTAGCGTTGGTAGTCTTTAATGTCGAAAGGGAAAGCTGCTTCATCTTCCGCAGCGATTTCGTGTAGGGCGAAAACATTGTCAACCATCGAGCTTTGACAGCTCCGCTCAGGTGTGGAACTGAAAGCGTCGGGAGAGCCATGAGTGGGAATTTGAGGACTGCTCAAAAAGTGCTTGGCAGCGTCTACTATGTCGCGGATGGACTGTAATCGCTTTACACAGCCCCGTCACGTGAGCACTATGCCTTGAAATGTGTGCAGATCGGAGAAAATGCCTCAATTTCTGGACCATTCCATGGATCGTACCTTAAAATGTTGTAACGGTAGGGCTACAGATGTCAGTGGCCCTGCCGATCACACCTGCTCAGCTCGGTAGCTAAACTCGGGCTGCTACGAACTCTTGGTGACTTGACAGTACGTGAGCATGTATTCGCAACGCCATCCGTTAACCTCAACATGCTCGCAACAATGCTCGATGATGCCGCAGCTGTCTAAGGGCGGTGACGTCGATGGTCGCGGTGCTCCAAATCTCACCTGGGCAGTTGCAGAAGAGCTGACTTGCGTCACAGCGGAAATCTTGCACAGTTTCGCGCCTGACTGTGGACTTTGGTCGGCTTTGCGGGCATGAAACAACATGCTGAATCATGCACAGTGACAGCTAAGCTTGCGACGGACATGCTGGGCGCGGCACATGTCGACAAATGACCTTCGAGGCAATCGAGCGACCATAGGCCAAGCCTAGTAGCGGAAAGCTTGCAAGAAGTGCCGCGGACTTCTCTTAACCACCAATCTCACTGTGCAATCGGCCCTTAAACCACTCCTCAATCTCGACTTGCGCCTCACTCTTCTTTGCGCCAGACATCATGGCATCGACAAGAAGCGCCACATGTGCTTCCTCTGCTGACTCAAGGAATATGGCTCGACTCCTTTCGCCACCTCCATCCGTCCAGCCTGCCGCGAAGTTCCTCTCTAGCTCCCGTATTGGATCGACAAAGACTTCGTGGCCGCCCCACCAAATGAACACACCGCTCACAACTTGATGCATGCCATTCCACCAAGACGGAGGGTTCGAACAAGCTTCGTTCCAACAATCTCCAGTAACTAAGCCAGGATCGGATTCTGGATCTGAGGCATTTGCCTTGCCTAGGAACATAGCAGTCCATTTGCGCAGTGGAAGAGGCGAAACCAGATCCAGGGTTGCGTTGCTGCTGAAGCTGGGATAGTCGGTTCGAAAGCTCACCCAAGGACTCAAGAGCAAGCCTCCACCTAATGGACAATCGAATTTTAAGGCGAACACATCTGGATGAGGATGCAACATGTGTGAAAGCAGCGAGAATACCAAATTCCCGCCCGCCGAGTCGCCTGCGACGAAGATTTTCGATGGTGAGCGGCCAGTATCGTGAACAAGATGCGCGAGGACTACGGCGGCTTCCCGTAGCTGTGTTGGGTAAATGGCTTCGGGGACTAAAGTGTAGGCAAGTAACAAGACTGAAACAGATGGCCTGCCTTCATCGCTGTTCAGAGCTTCTACGAGTCCATGAAGATGACGATAGTTGCCCAAGTTTGCTGGCTGGACGTAACCACCACCGTGGCAGTAGAGAATAATAGCGTCCGCATCTGGATCCCCGATCCAATGCGCAACGGCTCGCCCATTGCTGGTGTCGAGTCTCAGCGTCTTGGGCTCAAGGCCTCGAGGCTTGCAATACTGTTGCACATAACTCTCGCTTGTTCGCGCCATCAGGTACCGAGAGTCTGCAACCGTGACACGATTCATCATGCAGCGCACAGCAGCGTTGTGAACATCCTTAAAGAACGTCGGCGCTCGCACTTTTCGAAAGGGATACGTGATGCTCCGAAAGGCTACTGTGGAAGCTGTTGAGCTGTTAGTCTTTACGCGACTTGTCATTTATGGCGGTATTCACCGGTGTTTACTATCAACCACGCGATTCGAAGATAGCTTACGGAGCCAAATCTCGCTGTGTCTGACATACTGCCTTGTGCACACTGGTAAGTGAAGAGAAGAATTATCAGCATCTCGCAATTTAGATTATTTATCTAGGCGAGTGGTGGTTCAGCGAGAGGCCGCGAGCGAAAAGCCGCGAGCGACGGAACGCGAGCGAGTTGCCGAAGGACTGGCTGAGAGGCGCAGGCGCCAGCTACTACCCATCTGCATCATCGAATCTTGGCTCGACCACCAAAGACTATAGCCCTACCCGCAGAACCGTGGCATCCCCTCTGTCTTGCACCTTCACGACGAACACCTACGATAGCTTCTCCCAGGTCTCTGCTAGGGTGACACGCCGATCGTATCCTTGCGCGCTGATTGCAGCAACAACCACGAAGCCACTATTAGTACTATGCCTCAGCCTAGTTACTCAGATGGCTGTGTGTAAACAATCTCAGAGACGTGGATGGCTTCATGGCTGACAAGCCAATCTCATTACGGCCTTCATGCAGTGGTTCTTTAACGTCGCTTAACTTGCAACTATTCTGGGTAGACTGGACCCAATCATGGCGGGAGATGACACATTTAACCGAGTCCTTTTCAGAGAAGGAGGGCGGGCGCTGCATCTAAGCGGGTGCAGAAACCTCTGCGGGTGTCCCAAAATAGCCTTGTGGCTGCTTGATATCATCTCAGCCCACAACTGACTGCTCGACAGAGAGTTTGGATCGATGTTGACCAACTTTAATTCTATCACACCGTACTGTCTTGCAGCCTTTAGTGTCAATCGAGGCACATTTTATGTAAGCATGAACTGTAGGCTAGTGTTGTCAACGCTAGTTGTTGCATTCTGGTGGGCTTAGGATGAGGCACTGTTTAGCATGGCCATCGGTACCATCTTCAGCCCTATCATCGAAATAGAGCCTCAGCCGGGTCACTCTGACCAACAATAAATTCCGACCAAAGCTTGCAATTAAGCCTTCGAACGAACTGACCTGAAGTTGTGATTTTTAAGACGAACGGGGCGCCCACCCAGTAACTTGCATACTTTGTTGCACTTCTGTCTTCTTCTCTCGTTATTCTCGAAAATACCCGCTATTCCTTCATCATGTGGGAGCCCTTTGGACGAGCGCCAGAGAATGATACAGCCTATTGGAAAGAAGGCCCAAATGGGAGGGGCACTTTCAGTATTCTATCCACTTGTTTGATTACACTTTCTCTGTGTGTTTATACTTCGCTCCATCTGAATATTCCTGAGCATGGGAAGACTTATTGGCGCCGTCAATTCTGGAATCGAGCTTGGTGGGTCCTCCTAGGAGTTGCGACTCCTGAATGCGTGAGTTACTGTTCCTGGTGCCTAGTTTGCGACTAACATCTCTAGATTGCATACATCGCCATCCGAGATTGGCTGTGGGCCAGAAACCTCGACGTGGATATGGTCAAGGCTTTGCAGCCTCTGACCCCAGCACCCACAGCACAGATCGATCACAATGATCCTGAACAAGGCAACACTTTCAGTACCACGGAAAATGAGGATGCGGAAAGTACGAATAGTCGGCCACGGACTGCGAGTTCGTCAGCACAAACATTGAGCGAGACAGGAAATCCGAATCCGGACCCGGCACGTTACTTCTCGACTCAAACAGATGGTCTGCCTCGCAGCACAGCACAACGAAAGTACAAATGGTCTCGAAGTCACAGCTACTTCGCTCTCATGGGCGGTTTTGCAGTCGACACGAGCGATCTGTCAGTCAACGTGCTTGACAATGGAAAGACGCGCGGCACGCTCACTCCAGCAGCACTGAGAACTATCTCGATACATGACCCCAGGGTCTTACCTGATATCAGTAAGGAGGAGATCGAAGACAAAAGCAAAGCCAACGGTCTTGCCAAGTTATTGGTCTGCTTGCAAGCAGCCTGGTTTTGCGCGCAGATGCTGGGACGCCTTGCAACTGCTGAGAATCCCATCAGTCTGCTCGAACTCAATACTTTTCTTCATGCCATCTGCTGCCTGGCGACGTATCTGGCATGGTTTCGAAAGCCGTTAAATATCTCAGAACCTGAGCTGATCGATACCTCGAAAGAAGAGAACCTTTCGTATTATGCGCGCATTTGTGTTGAGAAAAAGCTACATTGTACCATTTATGGTTCAGGAAAGGAAGCTACGAAGGATTATAGCGGTACTCTTGTTCCAGAAAAACTCCCAAGCGGCCCTAGAAACATTGTCCCTTGTTCCGCGAACAATTTCTATACCTTCGCATCCCGCGACGTCACTGCAGAGCTTGAAGCAGTGATCGACAGGCTTGGGCAAGAGCGAGACCAGCTTGAGCTCGGTCTCTACCATCAACAAACTTGCCTTGGGTACAGCCTTACCATCACACCGGATCCCGGGCCCAGTGAAGTCTATGCAAGACTCAAATGGAGCGACATCCACTGTCTTATGCTTGTCAGAGATTGGACTACGAAAGCACAGCCTATGGATCCCACAAAGCCCGAAACAAAGTGGCTGTCTGCAGAATCGCTCGACACGTTCGTCGACCATGCTCCGATGGTCGGAGTGTCTGATAAGACGCTCAAACGACTCAAGCGCTCCCATTCTAGCTTGAGAGGGATGTTTTCCACCACCGATGATGGGGAAGTTTTCGATATGGTCTTCTGGCTTGGTTTAATGGTCGCATGTTTGGTCTACGGTGGCGTGCATCTCCTCGCATGGGATGGGCCCTTTCACACCACTAAGGAGCGATTGATGTGGCGGATCGCTTGCATCATTGTCGCCAGTCCTCTTCTGGTCCTACCGCTCTACTCCCTCTTCGCGTGGATCTTACTGGCGGGAAAAGAAAAAAAGACAGCAGCTGATACACATGCCGATGGGATCGCACAGGCTACATTCGATGTCCCCACGCTTATGTATATGCTTTTGTACGGTGCTGCGAGAGTGTATCTTGTTGTTGAATGTTTTATCAATCTGAGTCATCTTCCTCTGGAAGTGTACAAGGAGCCAGCCTGGAGCCGCTACATTCCACACTTTAGCGCTGGTTGAGAAATTGGGAAGGGAACTTCTTTTGTCATTATCCTTTTGTTCTTATATTTGTATTTGTACGAACATACCCTATTGTTCTTGGGCACGTCGATCTCGCCTGAATCTTTTTCTTGCACCGTCTCAAATAATTCCGCATCCTTAGTTGTCTGTCTAGTCTGTCTAGAATTTGTAATTTACGCAACTATTACTATACGCATGGATTGACTTTCTTTCTAATTAGAACAAGAAAACGACTGGTGATCGCCACCGACAACAGTACAGTACCCTAAAAGCAAAGCCTTCCTAGAGTAGCACAGTACCCATCAGCCCGTCTCATCGCTCCAGGATCCTCATAGAACTTCCTCGAGTAGACACCGAGAACCTATTAAACCAGAACAGCCCAAAAAATCTCG
This sequence comes from Didymella segeticola, assembly GCA_004522025.1. Lineage (NCBI taxonomy): Eukaryota > Fungi > Ascomycota > Dothideomycetes > Pleosporales > Didymellaceae > Didymella > Didymella segeticola. Next base: position 1,841,054 of record SDAV01000008.1, on the reverse strand, counting down.
TCGGTGTACCCATCCACATCTGCAACTGATCCATCCTCGCGACACCCCATCTCCAAATCCACCAATACTCCAGCCCGTGATTCCAGCTCCATGAGACTACATCCTCTCGCCTGCCTCCCCAGCAAAGAGAAACGCTTGTTCCCGTGATATCCTCTGTGAACTACACACGTTCACACCCATCCAGCACCCAACATATTCTTTGCCCACCTCTCCTAATGCGAGATGTGTCAAAGGAGTAGGATTAAAACCTGCACTCACATCCTCTCCCGCAAGCCTCGCAATCCATCATCAACAACTCCCGCAAACACAGCAAGACCACCGACACCTCAGACTTAATCCGGTGGATCCGCAAACCCAAACACTAGGCTCGAGCCTCGAATGCGCACTCGTTATCTGCGCAATATTAACCCTTACACACTTCCACCGCGCACTTTGTAACCACCCCGATTTTGTATACAGTAGGATAGCGAGATGGCGGGTGTTATGTGTTGGATCGCTGGCTCGGGTAGATGCTGGGTTGGAGGTTGTGGTGGTGTGGGTGTACGCTGTTCGTGGTGCTGGCGGTTTGTAGCGCGGAAAGCGGGTTTGGCCTGGGATTGCGGGTTGATGTGTGGAATTAGTAGGGGAAATTCTTCGTACTTCGAGCTGGAGTGAAGCAGCAAGGGAGCAAAGAGGGCAGAATCAGGCAGTCAATACGAACGAATCCCACACCACCCAAGGGGAAAGACGACATGTGCACGGGATATCTAGCAAAAGATCTCATTTGTGAGTAGTATCCCAAAACGCCCATGTCTATTTTTGTGGTTTTACCCAACGGATATCAATTCCCCCCCTCCGCCCTCACTACAAGTAGATCTAACCCCACACATCCATGTTGTGAATGATGACCTCCTCTTCCCCGCGCGGAATCAGCTTGCCAATCTCGAACACGCTCTCGCCCTCGCCCTGCAGGAACGCGAGCGCCTCCTTTGCCTTCTCGGGAGCGACGACGATGACCATGCCAAGACCCGTGTTGAAGGTTCTCTGGAACTCCTTGGGCTCGAGGCTGCCGGTTTTCTTCAGCCACTTGAAGACGTCTGGGAGGGGCCATGTGGATGCGTCGAGCTCGGCGGCGAGAGACTTGGGGAGCATGCGGGGGATGTTTTCGCTCAGGCCGCCGCCGGTGATGTGGGCCATGCCCTTGAGCAGGTCTTTTCGGACTGCTGCGAGGAGGGGCTTGACGTAGATCTTGGTGGGCGTGAGGAGCGCAGTGCCGATGTTTTGCTCGGGTGACCAAGGCGCGGTGTCGTGGAATGAGAGGCCGGAGCGCTCGACGATTTTGCGGACGAGTGAGAAGCCGTTCGAGTGGACGCCGCTGCTGGACATGCCGAGCAGGATGTCGCCCTCGCGCATGGCTGCTGTGTCAGGGAGGATGGCGGCGCCTCTCTTGATCGCGCCGATGGCGGCACCACCGGCGTCGTATTCGCCCTCTTGGTAGATGCCTGGCATTTCTGCTGTCTCGCCGCCGACGAGTGCAGCGCCCGATTGTCGACACCCGTTTGCCACGCCCTCGATGAACTTGGCTGCGCTAGCAATATCGAGCTTAGAGCACGCGTAGTAGTCGAGGAACATGAGAGGCTCTGCACCCTGCACGACAAGGTCGTTGACGTTCATGGCGACCAGGTCAATGCCCACAGTGTCGTGCTTGCCCATCTCGAAGGCGATCTTGACTTTGGTGCCGATGCCGTCGATGGCGCCTACGAGGATGGGGGCTTCTGTGTAGCCAGCAGCGTGCAGGTCGAGAAGACCGCCGAAGCCACCAATCTCGCCGTCGGCGCCAGGTCGACGGGTGGATTTTGTCGAGGCCTTGATCTGCTGGACGAGCTGGTTACCAGCGTCGATGCTGACGCCGGACGAAGCGTAGGTCATGGCCTCGGCGGCTGTGGCATTGAGCGAGTTGGAGACGGTGGCGCCGTCTGTGGCGGGCTGGAGGAGCTTCCAGTCGCACGTGATGCCTTCCTTCTTGAACTCGGCGAGCAGGTGGTTTGCGATGGAGTCGAAGTTCTCGGTCGCAAGGGCGAGGATGGTAGGGCCAGCACCGGAGAGACAGATACCGAGCAGACCAGGGTGGGACTGGGGCGTGACAGACTGCAGGATCTCGGTAAGGCCAGGGATCAGGCCGCGGCGGTAGGGCTGGTGCAGCTTATCCTGCATGGCTGTGTAGATCATGTCAGGGTCTGGGGGTGACTGGCCGAGAGCCGTGGTCAGGACGGCGAGCCTCTGCATGTTGAAGATGGCGTCCTTGCGCGAGTACGACTCGGGCAGCACGGCGCGGGCCTTTGCGGTGGAGACCTCGAACTGCGGGATGATGCAGATGCACTTGATGTCGGCCGACCAGGGGAATTTGGTGTAGTGTCCAATGTTGAGCGGCGGCTGCGGCGGGCGCAGGCCAGTGTCGACACCGCCAGCAGGCGCAGGAAGGACCTCACTGAGAGGAATTTCCAGGCGCTCAGTGTCTTCAGGCGACAGCTCGTTCAGATACGTGCCCACAAAGCCGCCGTACAGGGCAGCCGCAACATTGTCCGGGTGCCTCTCCTCCATGAGGCAGTAGTCGAGCATGCGGGCCTTGGACAGCTTCAGGTTGCCGACCTCGTTCGCCAGATGCACGCCTGCAACAATGGCCGCCGCAGAAGAGCCCAGGCCGCGGCCGAGGGGGATTGGGTTCTTGACATGGACGTGGGTCTCGGTGGGGAATGCGCGCACGCCGTGGCAGCGCAGGACGTAGACGGCGGTGCGGGTGATGAGATTGTCTTCGGCAACGAGCGACACGTCGTCTGCGCCCACGCCCTCGTACGTGATCTTGCAATTGAGCGAGTGCGTCGAGCTGTCCTTCTTAGTCACGCTGACCTCGAGCTCGAGATACAGGTTGAGGGCGAGTCCAATGACGTCGAAGCCAGGCCCAATGTTGGCCGACGAGCACGGCACTCTGATGACGGTAGCCATTGCGGGTGTTGCGGAGGTCTGGTCTGGTCTGGTCTGGCGGGCGGGCGGGCGACGCGACCACTCGATGTGTGTCGCGCAGAAAACTGACGATGCGGGCGTGAATCAGAAAAATATGGCTACCAAATCCCACGCGGGGCAACTAGCGGGGCAACTGGGCCGATCGCGGACTGCCATCCTTTTCTTCTCAGCCTCACCACATCCTCTCCATCAACGCCAGAGCTCCAGAAAGTACTCAATACATGTAACAAATGGAGACGAGCTGCTGTGCGCCACTATGTTGGAGGAGTCGAGTGAGCATCATTCAGTGTATCACACTGCAGCCTAGCGCCGCCCTTTTCCGGTGGCTGTAGTGAAGTGCTGTATGTACTACGCTTCGAGCCTCAGGCAGCGCAGTTAGGTATCGATTGTGTCTCTTTGACTCAGAAAAGAACCTCGAGCATGACGTCGGCGGTCGTGAAAACACACTTGTTGCTGCGAGTGGGCAAGTCTGAGGCTGAGGTGCATGCCAGCGCCCTCTGCTGTCACCTGCAGCCCTTTGCCGCACCAACCAGAAGGCTGCTGACCACTGTACCTCTGGTCTGACAACTCAGCGCTGCATCGATCTTCGGGGTATTGTCCAACCTCATAGGCTTGTGAGAGACTCTGGAGGTGGAGCTTCTTACAAGATTGGTCCCCAGAAGGCTGTGTACCTGACCAGGCAACAGGCAGGCAACCACGCACTCACCCACCTTCACTTAAAGCCAGCCTTGTGGCCACTTTAACCCCGCAGCTACTTCCTCGAACTTGCTTCTTCGACTGCTTTCTCTTCTTTCTTTATCTAACAAACAGCAAGCCACACGCAGTCGATCTCGTGGAGACTGCCATGTCGCCCGCCATGTGCGACTCCTCACCGTCAGCCTCGTCCAGCTCGGATGAGTCGGACTCGCCAATCAAGACAGTCACAAACGGCGTCAAGCACGTGATTATCAACGGCGACAGCAAGCAGAATGGCAAACACGACAAGGATGAAGAGTCTGAAGACGAGCAGCAGTTCGAGCCTGGTATGATGCTCGGGTTCAAGAACCTCTACTCAGGCAAGGAGGACAAGAAGGGCCGCTTTCAATGGCAGGAAACAATCCCAGAGGACATCGGCGATCCAGTCGAGAACAACGAGACTGCAAAGTGGGCGCTCTTGGTCCGCAACGTCAAGGTCTACAACGACCCAAGAAAGGTGTTGTCGATCCACTCCATCGTTGTCCAGAGCCCCCTGCTCAAGAAGCTGCTCGCTGGCGTATTGAAGAACTACCCTGGCGTCACAGTCGGGTTGAACCGACTCGAGTTCTCGGGCAAGTTTGAGCCGCTCATCCACCGTTGGGCTGAGCTGCAGGCAGCCATCAGCAAGCTTGGTAGCACAACCGAGGAGCAGCGCACAACGAAGGAGCATGCCGAGCTACTGCAAGGCATACTTGTGAAGGAGTTCAAAAGCCTGATCGATACTTCGCAGGATATGATGAGCAAGCGCGTCATGAACTTTGAACTCTTGTGGACTCTTTACCAGCCAGGAGCGACGGTCTTCTCTCGTCAAGATGGCCAAGAGACAGCGCTGACACTGAACACGACTCGCTATGGACTGGACTCCAAGGGTGTCCCGTGCTTCTGGATCACGGGCAAGTACGTGGACTGGGACGGGACCAAGTTCGGTACTCAGAAGCTGAACGTGTGCATTCCCATCTTCATGGGTACCCGTGCCATCGGCTCGCTGAAGGCGTACCCTCTTGGTTATCATCATGACGCCGAAACTCTGCGCGAGCGTCTGATCACGCGCGGAGCAAAGGCAGAGGAGTTGGCTGGCTCCAACTACCGTGCCTATCACGGTGTTGCCTGGAGGATGGGCCAGTTCGGCACCAAGGACAAGTACAACGTCAAGGGTCGGGTGAGTGCCAAGTTTCGCAATTTCGAGAGTTCTTGACTGACACATCCAGATCGTCATCGATACCTACGGATGGAACCGTTTCAACCCTGGATCTGCTGTGTACGTCACCCCGCTGTCTCAGAAAGAAACCTCTGCAGACGAGTCTGCCAGCGATACGGACGGCGACGATGAAGACGGAGAGGAGCTCAGTGAGGGCGAAGAGGGCCAAGAAGAGGAGGACTACGACGAAGACGACGGTGGGATGCCCATCGACGGTCGCTTCGCAGACGAAGACGATGAGAGCACCCAGCCTGCACCACTTACAACCGAGCAGAAGCTCATCTGCACGCCGGTACTTCGTGGCTACAGTCTGAAGAACAAGATGTGGCTCAACTTCTTCGTCAACTGCGTTGACGACATCGAGTGGCAGAAGGATGCTTTCGACCGCCTGGTGTTGCCAAAAAACCAGAAGGAGCTCATTCTAGGCTTCACCGAGTCGCAGCGGAAGAACCGTGATACCTTTGACGACGTGATTGAGGGCAAGGGACGCGGCATGATCATCCTTCTCTGTGGACCGCCAGGAGTGGGTAAGACGCTGACAAGCGAGGCGGTCGCAGAGGAGATGAAGGTCCCACTGTACCTCATGAGCGCAGGCGACCTAGGCTTCGACCCTCGGCACGTCGAGACCAAGCTGCAAGACATCCTCGAGATGTGCAGTCGATGGAACGCAGTGCTACTGCTCGATGAGGCCGATGTCTTCCTTGAGCAGCGCTCCCTGCACGAGCTCGAGCGCAACAAGCTAGTCAGCATCTTCCTGCGTGTGCTCGAGTACTACGAAGGTACGTTCCTAACGAAACCCAATCAAACCCTCACTAACCTCTACACCAGGCACCATGTTTCTCACAACCAACCGCGTCGAAACCTTCGACCCGGCCTTCCAATCCCGCATCCACATCTCCCTCGACTACCAAGAGCTCTCCATCGACTCGCGCAAAACCGTCTGGGACAACTTCCTCAACAACTCCACCCAGCAGCACGTCATCACCGCCACGCAACTGTCCGAGCTGGCGCGCATGAACATGAACGGCCGCCAGATCAAGAACATCCTCAAGATTGCGCGCCTGCTGGCGAGCAGGAAGGAGGAGCAGCTGAGCTACGAGCATGTGCTTACTACACTGGATGTTACGCAGCATTTACATAATGAGAATCAGGCGAGTCGGAGGACGCAGGGGAGTCTCTATGGGTGAGTGAGTGGGTTTGGTTTGTTTCTTTGGTGGGCTTGAGGCGGTTGGGCGGTTGGGCATGGCATAGCATTGGATACTTCCATCTACATATTGCCTATCTAGAGGCACGAAATCTAAGACATGACATAAATCGTTGATCACGGGCATTGGAGCATTAACACTACGTGAGATAGCACACGTTCGTCACTTTCACTTACGCAGTGCTTCTCAATGTCAGGAAGTGACACAAACTCTTGAACGCAGGCATTAAACCGTGCGTGCTCAGAGAGAAATCACAGCACCGGATGCATCCACTTACACAGTACTCATCCCGACGTACAGAAACCAAGACACAATGTATTTACGAGCATAAGCATTGGAGCAGATACACTCGGAGAGACGGCATGGCGTTTGTTAAGCATGTACTTCTGGAGATGTCCTGTGAGTTGTGCTGTCGGAGGCTTGTCATGACTAAGTCTTTCACTGCTGTTCGGTTCCCTCTTTCACTCGTCAGGGTCAACATCCTCTGCCTAAGGACTGACCGTCACGTCATCACGTCACGCACGCGCTTACTCTAGCGCCTTTCTCCCAGCACTGTACTGTCTTTGTCCCTTTCAACTTCACCTCTTCTCAACTTCACTCACCACCGCACGCGGATTACTTGATTGATCCACCTACTGAGCGACCAGCGTACGGCTTTGTCGATATGCCGCCTGCTACGTGAGTGTTTATTTGTTTCTCTGTGTACCTTGGGACTGATGGATTGCAGACGCTCTGGCGGTGGGAGAGCTGGCGGTACAGATCCAGCGTCGACGGGTAGCGGTTGCACGCGCACTCGCCAGGAGCCGGTGAAGAAGGCTATGAAGAAGACAGAGAAGAAGAAGTCGGCGGCCGCTGTCTCTGTACCAGCTCCATGCATGCTGCTTGAGATGCCACCAGGTGACAGAAGACGCTCTACTCACGTACGGAGCACACGACTAATGCCTAGCAGAGATCCGAAACCGTATCTACTCTCACTGCAAGGAAATGGCCTTCGCTGCGCCTCCGCTACGCAAAAACATCGAGACTGAGCATTCATCCACCAGAACTTTCTTCTCGCTCAGTCAGACTTGCAGACAGCTACGCTCCGAGTATCGGCCCCTGTGGCTCACTGAGTCCTCTGTCACTCTAGATCATGAGGACCTCGCCGACTACCTTGCAACTTTCCACAGCCTCCCAGGCACGAAGCGACTGGACGTCAAACATGCACCCAAGACGATGGCGATTCTCTGGGACCATGAGAAGGAAGACTATAAGAGCGGCGATCTACTCATTGATCTCAAGCCGCTGCTGAACTTGCGCGCTTCTTGCAAATGGTTCTCAGTGAGTTTCGAATCGCGGCGTTTGTTAGAGGCAGACTACCCCCACGAAGAATGCGAAGGCTGTAACCAATGCATTAGCTGCAGGGGGCGTTGTAAGCTTGTCGATTGGAGAGCTATGATAGTAGGAGACTCGGGTGATGAGGATGAGCAAGCATACTATGCCAGCGTTGACTTGGATGAGATATACCCCATCTCGAAGAACTGCTCTCATGAAGAGCTCGTTGAAGAAGTGGAAGACAAGTTCCTTACGGCTTACATCTATCTGGATGCTCTAAACGATTTCCTGAACAGTAGCAACAAGGTCTGGCTCGAGTCGATCATTGGCGACCTTGGTCACGAGTGGATGAGGGTTGAATGCGCCGTGGGTTCTGCGGAGGTCAAAATCCCGGTCATCTACATCCGTTTCGACAAAAACCACGCGCCGCTTGTCTTTGGGAAGGAAGGATTGAGATACGCTGCCTGCCAGTACCTAACGGACGTTGGCATGATTGATCTCGACTATCGCCCAGAACTCGAATTTGTTGTTGGTGTCGGGACTGGAGGGACCATCAAGCATTCCCCGGGTCGCAAAACGGTGCAGGTTTACGATCAGGTCACTTTCTGTGGTCTAACCTACGAGGAACCAGCTGGCATCGTCAGGTCTGCGGAGAATGGCGACGGTGACTGAATGCTGCAATTGGTCCGGGCGGGAGTGCCAGAGGGATGAATGGGTTCGGGCTGGATATACGAATGGACAGTGTCTGTCTGCTGACCCACGGATACTCGGTCTCATTCACACTACCATGAGACGAGAGGTCTACAAAGATGGCGAAGTCTGTGGCTGGTGGTGGTGGACTCCGGATATGCTGCTAACCGAACGCATATGTACTGTAACGTTGCAATGTGCAAAGTCTAGCAAGATCAGTTCACGCAGGCCCGTTACAGCCGAGGATACTGAAACAAGAGCGGTCTTGCGGGTACCTGCTCCTAATTCTAGACAAGTTTGAAGTGCCATCCTGCGCGTGTAGTGGAGTGATGACCGGCTTTGTGGATGCTCCCACGTAATGCACTAGCAGCCTATTCGGGCAATCCCGCTTCAGCCTTTCACGACATGAAGCTCAGCCGTCAGCCGTGAGCAGGAAAGCTTCTAGCGCGGCGGTTCAGCTTCCACATCAGCTTCTGCGTCTGCAGCGGTGGATGAGCGGCTTGCATGGTGGCGTGCTTATGGGTGCATCTGTGGAGACTGGTGTGCGAGAGCTGCGTCTGCAAGTCACTGCTAGCATGTACCTACCTCTGTTCGACACCTTGCATGCCTCTTGGTCTCGACTCTTCAACGCGTCCTTGCAGACATACGGGTATCACCTCACGGCGGGCTGACACTGTGATTCGTCGCCTAGGTACGAGGCTCGATATTGACGGCAGCGGGTGTCACGTACAAAGTTCCGCAGACATGGAGCAAAGCCGCCCGCATAGGAAACGGAAAGCGGTGAATGGCAGGTTTTGTTGAGGGGGCTTTACAGCTTGAGTGGCAGGGTTGGAGTCATACTTTTGTAGTCTAGCACGCTTCAGCATGTGAATCGATCGAACGGACGCACACCTCAGCGAACGAATAGTGCTCTAGCCAGAGGGTCGCTCGTTCGCTGATGGTGGCACGTCGCGGGCTGCTTATCGGTGCTCCACCCCGGCGCGGCGCGTGTGGCACGACGAAGCGGATACCGCAGTGTGATGGCGGGCTTTGAGGTTGGTGAGGGCGGTGGGTGGGTGCTTGATGCTTCAGTGATTCGCGCTCCTTCCACCACCCTTTACCCCACGTAGCTAGCACAAAGGGTCCAAGCCGCAACTTTGCGCAATCCAAGCGATATTCTCACCTACCTTGCGTCTGCCTATTCTGCCAACCTTGCCCTGCCCACCAGCCCACTGCCACTGCCCACCGCCCACATATCTACCTATACCTTCCCTTCCCCCTCTCTCACCATGTCTGCCCCAAACGACTCCCCCGCCCACAACCGCCACCCCGTCAACACCACGACCCCCGCGGATCTGCCTGTTGCAGGCGAGGCCACCGCCGCTCACCCTCCTGCCGGCAAGCCCGACCCCACCCTCGAGAGCAATGCCTCCTCCCAAAGAGGACTCTCCGCCCCCGGTGCCTCCGCCTCCGCCGAACTCGCCAATCTTAAAGTAAAGCTGCACGCCTCGCTGCGCCAGTTCCCCGACTTCCCCGCGCCCGGCATCCTGTTCGAAGACATCCTGCCCATCTTCGCAGACCCCAGCCTGTTCGAAGCCCTGATCCACGCCCTCGAGCTGCACATTACGCAGACTTTTGCCGAGAAGCCTGATGTCATTGTTGGTCTTGATGCGCGCGGCTTCTTGTTTGGGCCTACGCTTGCGCTGAGGCTGGGCGCTGCGTTTGTGCCTGTTCGCAAGAGGGGCAAGCTCCCTGGCCCTTGCGAGACGGCAGAGTACATGAAGGAGTATGGCGCGGATTTCTTCCAGATGCAGGCCGACGCGGTCAAGCCGGGGCAGAAGGTGCTGATTGTCGACGACATCATTGCGACTGGTGGGTTTTATTCTTCTTTTGATTAGTACAACGACATTCTGACAACAACTAGGTGGCTCGGCGGCTGCGGCTGGCACACTCGTCGAGAAGCTCGGCGGCAAGGTCGTCGAGTACATTTTCATCCTCGAGCTCGATTTCCTCAAGGGCCGCGACAAGCTCAACGCTCCCGTCTACACGCTGCTCTCTGGCCAGGAGGAGAAGCTCGGCGGCAACTAAATATACCAGAGTATATCTTATCTACACATCACACGGCATAGATGGAGGGGGGATTTGCATGGAAAGGCGTTTGTAGGTTCAGCGCACCGGCGGGGTCAAAAAGTTTGTGCGCATTCAACATTTTATTTGCGCATCTATGGATGCGTTTGCGGCGAGAGGGGAGTCGGACACTCCGGTCGCACTGTGAGGAGATTTAGAAGGATGGTTTCCAGACATCATACACGACGAGGATATATATATTACGAGCGCTTATGAAAGTATTCTGCTACGGCACCCTTCTCTCTGGCCTTTCTGCGCAGCGGAAAATTCCATTTCTCTACCCCTCTTTTTGAGCGTGACGCGCTAGTGGGGATCGCGACAGGGGTGGCCTGGTCTGGTCTCGTCACTTCAGTAGCCTTGACGAGTGTGGACAACAGCGCAGGCGTGGACAACATGGTGCTTGGGTGTCTCGAGCTTCCTGGCTTGTGTAATCACGGCGTGTCTGGGGAGCATGTCTGTTTATTCCTAGCGCGAGACCATAGGAAAGCAGAGCTGCGCTGGAGTGAGCGCTGTATACGCTCGTGTATGAGAGTACTGAACTTCAGGTTTGCTGAGTTGATATACGTTGTTGTCGAGGATTCTTCTTCACTGTGTTTAGGTTGCCGTTTGATGAAGGAATAGAATGGACCTGACTGGACGTACACACTTCATATCTTGAATCTCTTGTTTGCATTACAGCAATATGACTCTATCTTCACACATCTTATTTGCACCAGTCTTCCATCATCACAGCGACAGATCATGAGATCGATACCGCTAGAATCAAGTCCTGTCAGTACAACATCCAAACATCCCCTCCCCCTCCAAAATGCCCGCTATCGGACCCCCACCTTCCCCTTCGGTGCACGCGTCTTTCCCGTCGGCGGTGCTGTCATAGCTCCGAACGCGCAGCGGAATCCCGATGCTAGCCTGCATTTACCTACCAGACGTAGACAAACTGTCCCCTCATAACAAGCCAGCACTCGCACTTGAGTATCTCACGTTCACATACTCCGCTCGCATCCACATACTTCGCTCGCACTCACATTCTTCGCATTTACATGCTCCGCCCCTTGCTCCGAGCTTCACGACCCATTCTCGCAGCTTCACGACCGGCTCTCCAAAACACACACGCAGGCCAGAGAAGTCAATTGATAAGGAATATGTCTGGAATTAAGATTGTTGCTACTAAGGAGGCGTGCCCTGGTGAGTCCTGTGGTTTGTGAGTTGTGGGAGGAGAGCTGACGAGATATAGTTGCTGGACCTTATGTACGTTTTTTGAGCTTGTCATAGCTGCATGGCTTTCTCTGCGCATTGATCCTGAATCTTCCCCCTACTCGGGCCTATACGGTTTGAAAACTGAGGGAATGTCTCAAGCAAAGCTCGGAAAAGCCTTAGAACGTCATAGTCGAGGGCATCGCTATGCTCCCTGGACAGAGCTGTTCAGAAGCTTCTACCCTGCACACTCGCACCAGCTTGCACTTCCCAGCCGCACAATTACTCCTGCTCAATCACACCACTAACACCCAACAGTCCCAGGCCATCATCGCCGGGCCCAACGTCTTCGTCTCCGGCCAGATCCCCGCTGACAAGACCGGCGCCCTGATCGAGGGTAGCATCACCGACAAGACAACACTGTGCTGCGAGAACATCGTCGCCATCCTGAAGGAGGCCAACACACCCGTCAAGAACATCGTCAAGGTCAACGTCTTCCTCGACGACATGGCACACTTCGCCGAGATGAACGGCGTGTTTGAGAAGTTCTTCGCGCACAAGCCTGCGCGTAGCTGCGTTGCGGTCAAGCAGCTGCCCAAGGGTGTGCCGGTTGAGATTGAGTGCATTGCTTATAACGGTATGAGTGCGAGGTTGTAGATGTGGAGTTGGCTTGCTGACAGAATGTAGGTTGAGCAACGAACACGACTGGATGGCCAGGCTGATATGGTCAGGCTGTAGCTGTAACGAAATAAAAGCGTTCTTGAACTCGAAAACATGTGCTACTCTATTACGCTCGAATCATATGTGCACGAGGAAAGCGCGTCGAATGAACGGTTCAGTCTGAGACTGCACGACTCGATTCGATCTGGAGTAGACTTCCTCATCCATAGCCGGCTCTACTCCAGCCTGATCTATTCTTGACCATCTATTCCAGGGTGACTAACAGCGCTGCAGGTGTATCTCGAAGGAAAAGTATCCCGCCATGTCGTGAAGAACTCCCTTCGAAAAGCTGTCCTAGTCCTGATATAATCAAGGCCCCACAAACGAGACGGGTCGACCTCGCCATATTCGGCTCCTCAGAATGACCGTCGCCTTTTCCTTGGGATCAGCTTGGCTGGCAATCCTATCTCGAGGTCATCGACCACTTCCGTGGCTGTGGTGTACTCTGTCCAGTCACAATCCGACACCCAGGTCACGTCTACGCCCATATACATGGCCAGTAGATCACCGTTGATGACTGTGTATTGCAGCTCTTCTTTCCAAACTCCTCGCCTGTAGAGGATATCTTTACGCACCTGCGTTGAACTCAACGGTGGGTCAACCCAGCGGTTGCTGGTCTCCTCTTCATACCTGTCTCCGCTGTTGTCCGAGCAATGCTGTTGGTAACGTCGACTTCCAGCAATGAAGATCATGTAGCCCCAACTTTGATTTCGCATGTTGGCCCACCACATTACACCACGACTATCGATACAGCCCTGAAGGATCGACTCCATCTCGCCGCTTGTGGTCTCAACATCTGATATTCAGTTAGCATCAGCGACATTCCAAAGATTGTGAGCACTCACACTCAAGCTCCCGTTCAAACATCTCGGGATACACAGCTCTCAACTTCCTGCACGGCCAACACTCATAACATTTCAGTAACTCGCCGATGTGCCTATCCGTTCCAGAGACGACCCTCTTCCACTTCTTGCAATGAGGCAACACCACCTGCTCGTATGGGCCACGAACAAAGTCCACCGGTCTGCCAACGTCACTCGTGACCACGTTGCCGGTACCCCAACCCATACGTCCATTCTGTCGAAACCCTTCGAACTGATCACCGCCGTGAAGAGACGGGAAATCGACACGGAATCCATCCTTTCGACAGATTCTACCGAGCGTTTTGTGAAACCGCTTAATAAGCTTCGACTCCTCGCTGGGGAACACCCAAACGAAGCGGCCGAGCACAGGATCCTGCCACAGCTGCGTACGCTGATGCATAGTCAACTTGAACTGTCGGCCATTGTACGATGTCATCTGCTTTCTGCAAAGAGACTCCATTGATATAGGAAGGATGGTGACGGCTATAGTCTTGTCGTCCATGCACAGGTATGTATGCCACAGCAGACCCGTATGGCCAAGGTGGGGTGGATTGAAGCAGCCGGGGTAGACCAAAATCCGGTTTTCTCTATCGCTCCGAAGGGTCGGTGCCTGCCCGTGAGGGTTTTCGCGGAAGACGTTTCGACGCGTCGGCGCGGCGGCCTTGAAGCAGGCTTGCTCTGCGAGCAGGATGTAGTGCTCCAAGGGTGCGACCTTGGTGGTTCCATCGAAAGTAATGTGTGACGGCACGCTTGTTCTCTCCTTTGGGGGGTTGGGGTCTTCGAGGCGTTCATTTGCATCAGTCTGCTCGTGTGTAGCTTTTCCTATGAGCTCGAGGATGGTTGGAGACTCGGTTGTCACTGTTCCGGCATCGTTTGCAGCACATGGCGTTGCCGGCTTCTCGAGGTTGCCTGCGCTGTTAGCAACGATATTATCCCAGCTTAAGACGTCGGTCATGTTGGGCAACTGCGTCTCACTGCCACGTGATGGCGCGCGGTCGCCGATGTCTGTCCCCAATGTACGGACGGCCGACATAACAGACAGTGGCTGGGTGTGGATGTCAGCGAGTTCAGCTGGAAGGATTTCCAGCACACATTTCGTTTCTGACTGTAGGTTGAAGCTACACCACGCCCGTTTGCTCAAGTGGATACCTTGCCTAGCACTTGGCCTTCACTTCAGTTCCACAACTACAGCTAGGTCAGACGGCATCGCCAGCATGTTGAGAAGTCCATTGATGAGAGTATCCAGAACTTTCTTAGCAGTGGGACGCACGTCCATCAACAATCAATACCGAGATACAGGGCGAGCAGTTCAGGATTGATGGCCAAGGATTTCAGGCGATCCTTGAAGTCTTGCCCACTCTCGTAACAGAAGAAAAGTCTTCGTATCATGGTAGAGCTTAGTGTCGATGATGGGTATCGTAGAGGCACTCTGACCTCTTTGAAGATGTCACTTCCGGCGCCTCCTTTCGACTCCTCCTTTTCGTAAGTTCGATTGCCGGGAACGAAGACCAAGTACGTTGGTCGGCTTCCCCGAGCACATTTCATCTTTGCCCACCATATGTCCTTATGGCTTTCATGGCACTGTTTGAGAATCTTGTGGAGATCGCCGCTGGTAGTCATGATGGCTGCATCGTAGTCAGTCGCAAGCACGTCTAGGAAAAGACTGCTGAGACTCACTCTCACCTGCATCAAAGAACTCTGGATGCACAGCTCTCAGCTTCCTGCACGGCCAGCACTCCTTACAAGTATGGGCACCTGTATGTACACCAGCTGCAGACTTGATCGCTTTCCACTTCCCGCACCGCGGTAACTTGACGTCCTCATATTGCCCCTTGACGAAATCGACTGCCTTCCCCACGTCGCTAGTCACCAGACTCCCCGTACCCCAGCCTATATTACCCTTCGACCTGAAGCTCCGGAAGTGGTCTCCACCATGTAACGAGGGAAAGCTGACTCTGAACCCGTCTTCTTCAGCCACGTTCTGTATGCATCTGAGGAACGCAGAGCATCCGTCAGGGCTATCAGCTGGCCACACCCACACGAAGCGGCTCAAGACCTCGTCTCGCCACAGCTGCCGTCGTTGCTCTGAGTTCAGTGCAAACACACGTGTATCATGGTGATTAGCAGCTTTCGTCAGCTTCTTCTTCGAAACGGACGCATTCCTCATCGGCAAGATCATGGCTGCAGTCGTATTGTAGTCGAGTTGAAGATATGTATGCCATAGAAGTTCTGCGTGACCGTGATGCGGTGGATTAAAGACACCAGGGAAAATGAGGACGCGATTCTCTCGGTCGCTTCGAAGTGTTGGAGGTTTCACGGTGGGCGCGCGATGGAAGATCTGCCCCCGAGCGCGTGCTGGAAGGTGGCGTTGTTCTGCGAGGAGGATGTAGTGCTCCAAGGGCGCGGATCTGAGAGAGCCGGTGAAGGTGATATGCACAGATGGGGTTTCAATTACTTCAAAGGGCTCGTCGGTTTGTTCTGTGAAGACAGCTGTTTCTGTCGTGACTTCATATGAGGGTTGGAAGGAGGTCCAGGTTGTCATTGTGGCTTTCGAATGTCCACTGTAAGAGGACCCTTACAAGTAGTAGTGGAGGCGGATGATGCTTTTCCTACGCGTTCGATTGAGAAAGCTACTTGCGCGGTCAAAGGCAGGAGCTGCCTTCACTTTCAATGATTCCATCCGCATACGAGATCAGGTGGTGAAATCGGTAACTCCGCATGATCTGAGAAGAGTGATGCACAACTCGCTTGAGGACGGGTAGAAGTAAACTCGATACATTAATCTCTCACAAAGGCACTGGTTCTCGAACAGTGGCATTTGAGAAGCGGGTTTTTTTTATCGCCGGAAGAACGGATTCACAGCTAAGCGGCCTTCTTTGGCATTATTCGTCATGACTGGTTTTGGCGGCAGGGTGTTCATCTTCATTACGAATTAAGCACTTGCTGCGGCTCTTCTTGCTGATGTCGTTCTTCCGTTGGATTATCCATGTCTGCTCTATTCTTCCTCGCGATGCTGCAGGTAGATACTAGCATGAGAACGTTGCCGTCGCAGCCAACTTTACCTCTGGTTTGGGCAGAAGCCATCTTGGTTGAGGCTGCGGTGACTTGACATGGAGATCTTAGCAGAGATCCGTTACTTTTAGAAACACGTGATTTGCACGTGATGCTAACATTCACACCGACATAGGAATACTTTTGATGAAAATCTCGAGCGCGCCGTGACTGAGAAAAGCAAGCGGCTTCGAGACAAACGCCAATGCTGCCAAGCTGCAGAACAAGATCTCGACCATCCCGCTCAGCTGGAGCTTAAGTATGAGCGAATCATAAAATGCTCGAGCGACGATCCAATTTCCTGCGCCCTTGCGCTGATCCGCAGCCCATCGTCAACACCGAAAACACCAGAGTTTTCGACTTTGAAATTCTCCCACAGTATAGAAGCTGTGCGCAGGGTCTCTGGCGATCTGACAGCTTGAATGCGGGCTTGCCCCGCAGTCGACACGGATGTTGAGCAATGTTGTACGCCAACGCGCCTGCAACACATGCCTTTCGCCCAACAATAGCCTGTGACGAGAGATGCAGTCACGACTCGCCAGCGCATCTCACAGTCCCGCGTTTCATACTCAGTAGCCCCGTAATAGCACCCTGCCAAGCCGGGCTGTATCTGAATCAGGGCTACGCTTCACCTCTCCCGCTACGCGACCGCGATCAATTGGAGTCGCCTATCGCAGCCTTGCCCTTTAGAGCTTTGCTATGAGCGTGATGTTCCACGTACGGCGCCACTCAGAGATTGTTCAAACGCCAGGTCTGGGTCGCAGATTTTTATTGGGCGGTGAAATGCAGAAGAAACGGTTACGGATAGGGGCGCGCGACACCATATGAAGTGCTCGCGTGCCGCGACTTGAATTCGAAGGGCGCCGAAACTGACTTGAATTTCCTTCTCTGAAAACGTCGTCAAATCACTATGGCGGAGAAGACGAAAAGTACAGCAAATGTGTCAAATGGCGGCTCGACACGGCCACCGCTGAAGAAGCAAGACAGCGACAAGGACTTTGATGATTACTTTGTTCGTCTTTTCCTCTATCTACTTGCGTGGTCACTAACATACGCAGGTTGGACCGCGCGACCTCGATCACCATTCGAAATGGCCGGCCTTCCTTCGTATCCACGGCAGTGTGACACCAGAAATGGTTCTTCCTCTACTTTTCGTTGCCGGATGGTCGAGCATGATCACGCTGATCTCAAAATTTGTGCACGACCGTATGCATCTTCTTGGTCCGCTGTCATGTAACATGTACTGACGACAAGTAGTCAGCGTAAACCAGCTTCTACTTACCGTCCTTGGTTTCGTCGTCGGTCTTGCCTTGAGCTTCCGAAGCTCTACCGCATATGAGCGCTACAACGACGGTCGCAAGTACTGGGCACAGCTGACTTTCGCATCACAAAACCTCGCTCGCCTTATCTGGATCCACGTCGATGAGCGACACGACAAGGATGCCGCGCTCGGCAAGCAAGATCTACTCGCCAAGATTAATTGCCTTAACCTCATCGCCGCATACGCCGTAGCACTGAAGCATAAGCTTCGGTTTGAACCATACGTACATTACGACGACTTGAAGCACCTGGCTGGCCATTTGGATACTTTCGCACGCGAGGCCGATCAACCAGACGTCAGGAAGAAGCCAAGTGTATTCAAGACTGCAGGTCAATTCCTGGGGCTGCCCATGGCTGAGTCGAACCCTCGCAAGTTGCTGAAGCGCTCGCGCGTCCCGCTAGGCAATCTTCCCCTCGAGATTCTGAATCATCTCAGCGTCTACATGAAGTCGATCTACGACAACGGCACATTCAAGGTTTCGATATACCAGACCCAATCACTCAATGCGCTTACTACCTTCAACGATGTCCTCGTAGGGACCGATCGAATTCTGAACACGCCTCTGCCTATCGCGTACAGCATTGCTATCAGTCAGATTACATGGGTGTACATTCTCCTCCTACCGTTTCAACTGTACAAGCTCTTGGGATACATCACCATTCCAGCGAGCATCTTTGCAGCATACATCATTCTCGGACTCGCACTGATCGGCCGAGAAATCGAGAATCCATTCGGCGACGATGTGAACGACTTGCCACTGGACGCATTCTGTTTACAGATCAGGAAGGATGTAGACATCATCATGAGCAAGGCAGCCCCGAGCGTGGAAGAGGTGGTGATGCACCCAGACAACCAGCTTCTCTATCCATTGAGCGACTTGGGCAGTGCAGGATGGGCGGCAAAGAGTGTAGACGAGATCAGGGATGCATTGGCAAGCAAGCCTGGTCTCCACTTCCCATTGGTCGAACATGATGAGCACCCCAAGCCGAGCAACTCAGTCAGTACTGGTGTCCGCCGCCGGACGAGTGACGATCGCGCAGAGACGGGCGAGGCCGGACATAATAGCAGACATAGTAGCAGTGCGGCTGATGGTGGAGAGTAATTAGTCAATTGGGGAAGAGCATGAATGTTCTTCCGAAAGCAGGTGCAAAATAAAAGACATTGGATGGGTGCGCTACATGCAAGTGGAATTCCCGTATGTGATCACCATTGTTCACAAACCAAAGTACCGGCAGTGTGTTCGTTAGGTATTTTTTCGCAGATACAGACATCGAAAGCAGATATTTCTAAGCGAGTTCACATCTACACTTTCCGTCGAGCTCTTCTTCTCTGGACCACGCCAATTCCATCACTTCGCTACTCATCAATTGATTTCTTTTGGCGCTATCTTCGGAAAGCTCACTTGTTTTCTCTTTTTTCTCGCAGCTACTGGGAGCCTCCAAGATCGGCACCACCCGAGCCTGCTTTCGTGGTCTGCGGCGACAGATGAGTATTGTCACCAGCGTAACCAGTAAAACAGCAAAGACTACACTGCCAGTGATGATACCAGCAATTGACCCTTTGCTTAGGGGCTTGGATTTCTGATGGCCTTGGGCGTCTTTGGCAAAGATGGAGACAATCTTTTGCGCGTTCGAGGCTGGGAAGGCTGCTTGGTGCAGTGAGAAATTGCCGCGTTCAAAGTCAACAATCATATAAGCTTCCTGCATGAACGCCCTACCCAGGGTAAATCGTGTAGCGTTGGCCGCTCGACGGATAGGAAAATAGTTCTTCGTGTCGTTGTAGATAGGCCACGAAGCTTGGAGGTCGAACGCAGCGTAGGGCAGATCGATGTTGAGATTCTCTGAAACGCTGCTAGAACTGCCAAAGGAAAAAGTGAAAGACGGGTTGCGAGCTACGAGATCTGTATGTGTGGCATCATCTACCAGGTACAGCTCAGTTATGTTGTCGTAGTTGAGCCTGAACGAGGAAGCGATGCGATCGCACACATTCCCTGGAAGCCAGAGGTAAGGCAAAGTGAAGTCGATGTTCACATATGTTTCCTCTTGCAGTAAAATAGTCGAGCCGTTGAAGGTGCGCTCCGCGGTGATTTGTTGTAACTTCAGACTTGTCGCCTGCGTATCCTCTGTGTCGAACGGAAACGTAAAGTTGTTCGGCTCAAAACGACTCTCATCATAACCACCCAAGGTCAGGCTACCGTAGACTTTCGGTGATTCTAAGATAATCAGCATATTTCTCGGTCATAATCCTGGCCGTCTCGTACTGTAATATGCTCCAGCACTGTATGCATATGAGAGACTTGGGATTATGCGCTCATCCCTGAGGCCGCTCAAGTACGAGCGTTGAGGCTGTTCGAAGTCGGTGAAGTTGCTTGCCAGCGGACTGAGACCAAAGAAACCAACAAAGAATGGCATTCGTCTGATAGCACCAATTGTCTGGTTCGTCAAGGTTGGCCCGCCCGAGTTCTGCAACAGCAGTCCAACACTGTCTTTCCCATAGAGTGCAGTGTCGTTGTAGCCGAGTTTGGGCTCTAGACCCATTTCGAAGAAACCCAGCTGCTCCCATGTTGTCGAAAGGTTTTGTGCAAAGCCCGGTTGCTGGTTTGACACGAGAACTCCACGGAGTGACGCGCAGTCAGCTGGGCTTCCATCGCCAGGTTCGCAGCCTTTCGCATGAGGTACAATGACCTCCCCAGTGGCCGGTGATGGGAGGACGCGGAAATTTTGTTCCGGTTTCCCAACTCGTACGTCAAAGGAGCTCCAATTTCCATCATTCCCATGCCAGAGCTGCGACGGTGCGAAAGAGAACGGAGGAGGGTCGTGCATTGCGTTTCGTTATGATCCAGTATATTCTCAGGTAGCTCAATGGATTTTGATTGGTAGTCCTGCGTGATCTTCTTGATTGCGGAGAATGTCTAGCAGCTTCTAAGTATTCTTCGTGTAGGTACGCAGTAAGTTGGCCAGTCTGACTATTGCCCTTTTTCATAGACCTGCGTATTTGGAATGCTTTTGAAATCATGGACCAGCCCTAAATCGATAAACATTCCATTCTCTCGACGCATGAAGAATATTACACCCCATTCGGATGGAGTGCATGAGTTTTAGCTGCTCTGTGTTACGATATGTCGATGTTGAGTGGTCCAGTATGATCGTAGCGGATCTAACAAGGGAGAGCTCACGGCGCACACTGTGTGAGCTGACGCGCAATATATATTGCATGTTGTGATAGTGTGGCTACATAAATGTCAGCTTGAATTCAAATTGGCTGTGTTTTGTGAGTAGCTAACTACACTCAGACTTCTGTGGCAGAAACCCAAGATCGACAACATGAGACACATTGCAGCTGTCCTACTCTCAGCTTTTCTAGCCGTCGCTAGAGGTTTACCGAGCATACCGCCCAGTAAGTGATGACTCACTGTTTTGGACGTTCACACGGCTTACAACCATAGGTCAACTCCCACAATCCGGACTTCTAGGCATTCCCAGTAACCAACTATCCACAAGTCTTTCCGAGATACCAAAACCGCCTGCCCAACTTGCGGCTGAATACGTAGCTTGGCTTGCCGCGCTCCGCGTCTGGCTTCTCGCTTTCCCAGTCCCTCCATCAAATACGCTCGGACCCATATATGTGGAGCCAGCGCCAGCACTCCCGACATCTACACTGCCGCCTCCTGTAACTTTTATTCCACCTTCACCGCAGGTCCCGTCCCCTCTGCAGCCTATCGGATCACCATTAGGGATCACACCTCCAAAGTCCACAGGGCGGCCATGGCCAAGTTTTCTCAAAGCTCCCGGCCGGGCTATTTGATCCGTGCCTGCAAAGAGATCTTGGAGGTAGTGCAAATCTTTTCCAACTTTTCAGAATTATTCAACAATATCTTCTTCAATTTGCTGGGGTGGATGCTCCCATGGGGCTTCTTTCAGGGTCTCATTGTGACTATGTCACGCTGATATTTCTTAGCAGTTCCCTAACAGTACAGCCACAACGATTTTGTCACGCTGCAACTCAGCTAATTGGAAGCTGAATCGTGCAAAGGCTGGGAAATGAGACAACTTTTGGTACTATTCATCCAGTGTTGTCATTCGTGTATAGGATGTTATACATTCGGATCGTCAATATCATAGCATCAATCCTCGTCTCTACTGTCCACTACTATCACTGTCACTGTACAGTTCAACTTCATCGGAGTCGTCATCGGAGTCGTCAGACTCGGAGGAAACCGTCCGCCACTCACCCCACTCTTCATCATCACTGTCTGAGGGCAGGCTGATGATGAGCTCGACATTGGTCGTAGAGTAGGCTTTGACAAGACGCGTGCAATCATAGTCAAGCTCTTCAGAAGGTATCTGGATGTTGAGTTGAAGGAGCTTGAGTTGTGGCACTGTTGTCGAATACTCGCTTGCCATGCGCTCCAGCACAGGCAAGAATAGCTCTTCATTGGCGCCCCATCGTATAGTGAGGCGAAGTGCCTCAAGGGCGGGAGGCAGGTACTCGAGGACAGTCGCAGAGGCACCTGAACGTACATCGACTACCATGCGCAGGGGGCATCTCAGATCCTTGAGAGCCGGGAATTGTTCAAGGCCACCATGATTGAGCGGGTCCTCGTCATCTTTGTGCCACGGCTCGTGGTAGATATCGAGACTTTGAAGGCAATGCTTCTGTCGCCATAATGCATTCTGGAGCATAACCCCGGATCCGTCCAGGAGTACACTGTCTTGGTTGGCGTCGAATCGAAAGCTTTTCAAGCTTCGCGCAGAGCCGATCAAAGTCTCTAATGCATCGTAGCGCAAAGAACACTCTTCCAAAGCAAGCTCTTCGAGGTTGTTGCAGCCTTGGGGTAGCAGACGTCTGAGTTCTGCAGGTGCGCGCATGTCGAGCTCAATCTCGCTCAGCTCTCGAAGCTCAAGCTTTTGCAAGGATTGCAATCGCAACAATGGTACAAGGTGATGTATGACCATGTTCTGAGCGTCGACTCGTACAGATCTGAGTGCTTTGAAACGATGTGCATGTCCAAAATGCTCACCAGAGGTAGCCTTCTTAATAAGCTCAGGCCACTTGGCTTTAGAGTATGCCGAGATGAGCCCGTCTTCGACATCGAGCGTCGCGAGATTAGGGGTGTGTAGCATAACAGCAGTGTGCAAGATGTCAAGCTCGACATCCGCGGAATTACATCGCGATGCCCATCCCTTCCAGTCTGGAAAGTCGAGAGCTTTCATTCCTTCCTTTACAATCTTCTTGTCTCGAGCAGTTGGTATGTATCGATTTCTCTCAAGGTGAGCGTCGTCACCGTAACGGAATTTGGCATGGCGAACGCTTTCACCGAGGTGTGGGTTTGAGATAAGAGTGCGAAGAAAGAGATATGGTTCGCAGAAGTAGCTGTCATAAGTCGAGTATATCTTGTCGCTGACTATACGATGGAGATTTCGCGTCGATAATGACAGGCTCAAGAGATTGTGCAGTTGGAAGTCCCGCAAGTCGATGCCAGGCAGGTAGTCGAGTACCGCCAGAACAAGCTCATCAGGAAGATCATCGAGTGTGGCATAGCGCACAGCAGACTTCGACTGGTGCCCTTGGACATGGGTTTTGTGCTTCTTTGGCTGTCGATGTATGGCTTTCTGCGACGGCAAAGGCGGAAAGTTGTCATCGATATTGACGATTGCCATGTGGCAAAAAGGGCAAGCTTGCACTTTTGCAGTGACCTTGTTAGTTTCTGTGGCAGCGGTATATTCAGGAGTCACCGGCTGTACTTCCAAACGAATTTTGCCCAGTGAGTCTTGTTATAAACGCAAAGTCACAAAGCAGAGGTGGAAGAGTGGTGAAAGACACGAGAGGCAAGGCGCGTGATTAGTCATACCCGGATGTCACGCCCTCAACTTGGAGGTGCGACGTATTTAAGCCAATGAAGAGCTGGTGCTGTCACTATGAGATACTGTAGCTGCTTGTTAGAGGAGAGATTAAATCTTAATTTGCCAGGCTCCTTTCGTTTAGATGTTCAAGACTAGAGCATGCTGGTCACTGGGTTGCTAGGATGAGCTTATGGAATCGCGACGACATCTACGCAGCGTTCGGCTTTGACCTGTAGCTGCGACTTCGCAAGCCATAACAGCGGTTCTCCAGAGCTATGTTGAGGCAATAAATGTCAAGCATTGTGGGTTACAACCGATGTGTTCATGTCCGTCTGTCGAGGAAAGAGCGATCGACTAGCGCCCCAAATTGGGAAAGACCCGCTTTTCCCACCTCGCTTAGGCGGGAATTTCGACACAGTGACCATCGAACCGCGAAACCACAATCGACGACAGCCCATCCGTAACGACTTCCTAAAGACCACCCTCCCGTCTTTCTACACATCAGCCAAAATGGAGAACGAACGCGGCGAGCTCGTTGACCGTAAGGACGCCCACGATTTATTGGAGGCGGGACACAGGCGATCGCAATGCGGTTGAACCTAGGTCTGGCAGCTGCAGAGTGAACAATTACTGACAATCGTACAGTTTACGTCCCCCGCAAATGCGTAAGCCCGCACCGCACGACTTAGCCCTCCGCTCGCGATACTAATGCGCTACAGTCCGCTACCGGACGCATCATCAAGGCCAAGGACCACGCTTCCGTCCAGATCAGCGTCGCTAAGGTCGACGAGAACGGTCGCTACACCGGCGAGAACCAGGTCTACGCTCTCTCTGGCTTCGTCCGCGCCATGGGCGAGTCTGATGACAGCATGAACCGCCTCGCACAGCGCGACGGCTTCCTCAAGAGCGTCTGGTCTGCGTCGAGGTAAATGGTTGTGGATACGGAGTTGAGGTACGCGCGCACTGGGCAGCATTGGCTGGCAATATCATCAAACAAGGAGGGCTTTGGCTGACTGGATTTAGGATATACGGAATCTGAGCTGCGTCTCAGAGGCGTGGGCATGCATTTCATGGCGACTTAGGCCTTCATCTCCTTTCTCATGAAGACTATTACGGTGTCACGAGGCAAGGAAACCGATTAAGAACCAATACGATCGAATCCAAAAACGCTCCATCGCCGCTGCAGTGCGCTCACTCAAAGCTCGGGAACATCCCCGCATCATGCGAATCATGAAGATCGTGATAGAGGGCACTACTGAAACTTCTAACCCAGAATCTAGGTTCGAGACCGTGTGTCGCTGCTCAGGTCTTGACAACTTACGACAGTGCCGCCGCGTTCGAGTGTGACCACGAAGACCAACCTTCCGAATAGAGCTTTTGCGCAACACGATTACACCAATTGATCCGTTTCCACATCAGGCAACGTCCGACCAGATCTTAACCACGGAGCATCTGTCCAGCTGCCGATATCCTCAATACGACCACATTGTTACCTCGAATTATCGGCATGCAGGACCACAGAGAGAACGAGCGACTGGAAACCAGCAGAAATTTTGAACGCGAGGCCAACGCCTGCAGGTCCTTGGCTGTATCTTGTGTATGGAGACCTTGCAATAGGCTCGTACACGGCCACTTGCCCAACACATTTTCTCCCAAGGATTTCGGAAGCCACAGGCTCGCTAACCGCCCAGCTCCATCTCACTTCGTGTTGCTTACCCCTCCACACCTCGCTCGAACCCTGGTCTCACGCCAATGAACGACCATGTGTAGATCCTGCTGTGTAACAACCGACGAAGAACAGGTACCGGTCTGGAACTATTGAAACCCCTCTACGAAACCTAGATCATTCCCCTCTACCGCTAAAATGGCCATTGGGGCAATTGATTGGCAGTACGGGAAAACGTGCGCATCCCCGAAATTCTGACATCCTCGAACATCAATACATGCTTCGATCTTACATCACGCCGCATACAAGTCACTATTGACGAGTCCACGTACACGCGCATCACTCTCACAACATGCCACCGCTGCAGCCTCCTAAAGCATGCCTACCGCCCCACCCAACTTCCTTCTCCGCCCTGACCCATCCTTCCCAATCCCTCCAATGCTCGCAACCCCCATGTGCATGTCCACCCCCCTGTTTCCGCCTGTCACATCTACGCATCTCGCAGTACAGGGCTGCATTGCTGCATTCCCGACGCCGCGCTTCCATAACGCAGCCAGCGGTCGCGGTCCGCCGGACGCATGTGGATCTGCATGTGAAGCACACCGATCGGCGCTTACCTCACACGTGTTGTAAGTGCACACGACAACGTCGTTGCACTACAGGAAAATTGCACAGATACAATTGCACACTCCGATCAGCTTGATACGTAGGTGGTACACGAACACGATAACGTTTCCGCGACAGCGCACACGCTGTGGTCAGACTCTATCTGTGTTGTCGATAGAGGCCACCATCAAGGTAGGTACGCGATACCGTGACGAAACCCCAGACTCCTCAAAATGCACACATTCCCTTCGCAAAGCAGGGACATAACATTCATGTATGCTGTTACAACCGTATGATCCCGCTTTCATTCCCAGCCTATCAATTTCCGAGAGTTTTTACACACGATGAGTGCGGTGAAGGAAAAGGACCGAAAGCAAACTTCTCTGCAGATGTCACGCGCGCACATCCGTAGCACGACATGAAGTGCGTCAGAATGGCGAGAAGAGCGCACGTCAAGATGGCCGATGGGTGTACAGCATCGAGACAATCATGACAGCGATTACAGCACGTGAGCCCTGTGGTGGAACAATCGCAGTGCAAGGAAGCAAGACCTCGTAGTCGATGGATGGCGCCTGCCTGGAGCAAGTGCCGGTGTAAATACGAGATGCCGTGCTACCTTCTGCGTTATCTGTCGCTGTGTAGTACGTGTTCGAAGCACCGATGGGTGGTTCCAGCGCACCGGTGATTTCATGGCTTAGATACCACGCTCCGCATGAGATGAACGTCACATCACGTCCAGCAAATAGGTTGTCTGCCATGAATCCACCGGAAGTAATCACCATTCACATCAATACAATCTCACAGCTAGCTACTACCTAGTCCACTTACTCCCATCAATGACGGCAGTGTAACGCCATTTATCAGACGTAAACCCAAGGTGCACAATAGTCCGAACCTTCTGCCGCTCTCAACGTGGCATGCACCGCTTGACCAAACGCCTTGCATCCGGGGAAGTGGGTGCCGGGGCGGAGCAAGTAAGGTTTCCGGGACGTCGCTCTTGGCGTGGAAGCGGTGTGAACGACGCGAGTAGAGGTGCAGCAGCGGTATCTAGGTATCCTATACATTTTTCGCCGTCGATGTCAAGAATGCGTGGATTATTTATTTCCGGCCGTGCGGTGAATGGCTAGGTCTGTGTGGAGACAGGATTTAGTGTATAGACGCTCCGGCTCTGGCTCCGCGGAGGTCGCATGTTTATTTCTGACTACTATACGCGTTGTTTGTTACTCGTCAGTGACTTTACGTGGATGCACCACTTTGCGTCCCGAACCCGGACGCGGGAGCAAGGACGCGGACTTTCCTGCCCTCGGCTTTGCGAGCACCATTCGGCGTCTGGCTTCGCGCGTGCTGGCTCCCGGGTGAAGGGGGTTGGCTGCCGGACTCTCCAAACGTGCCGCGGACAGCGGATACGGCTCTACTTTCCCTGACCTTCCAGTCGTCGCTATTCTTGACGGCTTTTGACCGCTCTTTTTCTGCTTTCTTTTGGAGCAGGTCTTGCATCTTTGCTTGCCGGCGGGAGCCGGAGACGCAGTCGCAGAGACACCCTTCGGTGGGACAGGCGCCGTCGGAGAGAGCAGCGTCGGCGAACCAGGCGGAGAGGCAGTTTGTGTGACCACCGTGGCCGCAGAGCGGGCACCACGTCCATAGGGTAGCTGGCGTCGGAGACCATTTCTCAGGTGTGGATGGCGAGGGGCCGGTGTCGTGGTCGTCTAGAGAAACTGTGACATGAGTAATCGTAGCGGATCCTTTCCTCTTGTGGCCTTTCTCATCCCGGTTCTTAGGTTTTGACTTGCGCTTGGAGGTGATGGGTTCAAATGCTGGGTACTTGCCCCAGCAAATGGGGCACGGTGCCTGTGCGCGTTTACACGACTCACAGCGCATCTTGTCCTTGGGATTGTTGATCGGAGACTTACAGCTAAGGCACAGCAGACCAAGCTGAGTATCCTTCAAAGCTTGTTCGTAGACCGCCGGCATTGCAGGATAAGCGAGTCGTCTCAACGAAGCAGCCGAGTTGAAGAGTGACAAGCTGTGCATTTGTGCGTGGTATGTGTGCAGGATCGACTCGGCTTGGTACGGGTTGATCCCCGTGGCTATGAGTTTGCCTACTTGAGACGAAAGTATGTGGTCGGCTTGTTTGCGCGTGAGACCTAGAGCTGTGAAGGTCTCGGTGAAGGCGTTTAATACTTCGTCGACATCGATGTCCGATGGGCTGGATGGCGCATGGGTCTGAGGCAACAAGGGCGCTAGAAGCAACAGAAGCAGTGACGGGAACTGGGCGTCTGACAAGGTATCTGTGTGAAACTGCATAATACTATTCAGCAGGCCGACGACTGTAAAAGCCGAAGTGCTTTCAGCATCAACAGTGACTGCCTCGTAGTCCGACAACAACAGCTGACTGTCTTTCGTCGGCACAGTAGTTTGAGAAATGGACTTTGTCAAGACTGGTGAATTCAGCTGGGAGGCATGGGGTGACCTTGGCTCATCAAACGCTTCTGGTATGATTGTGCCGCTGGCTTCCATGTCCGCACTGTACGTAGACGAGAACGAGGTGCCTTCGTGGCTGCTGGCATACGCAGAAGATTCGGAGCTATCGTGACGCATGAGTTGATTGGTGCGCTTCAAAGCGTCCATTTCCTGCGTAAATCTCTCGGTACTGTTCGGTGGCATAAGATGCCCGGTATCATCTTGGCTGACATCCTTGCCAATGTGCCGAGCTTGGGAGGGAGAGGGAAGGGGGATCGTGCTTGGGTCCAACTTTGTGGTAGGACTAAGGCTTGCATCTTCATCGGCAGTTGCTGGCCCCGTACTTCGGCCGAAGCTGGACTTATCCGGCGCATGCTGCCAGCTTGTTGACGATCCCTCTATGCTGTGGAGGGCCGAGTTGACGCTCTCAAACGAGCCTGACACCGAGCTGCCGTGTTGAGAGTCTGTAGATGCTGAAAACATGGTGAAGCTTTCCCCCGAATCGTGGCGTTCCAGCGGGGGAGGAACATTGGGATTGTTGTTCCGAGCAGGCGCTGGGTTCAGGCTGAGCGGTATCCGTGGCGATGCCCGCCAGCTGCCAGCCGCAGCTCGTTTCTCCTCCAGACCCTCCGGAGAGTCGTACCAGTGTGACCCATTCGTTGTTGACTGGGCCGTTGCAGCAAGGCTTGAGTCTCTGCCTCCCCGAGGAACGCCCATCATCGAAGGTGGTAGATGAATCTTGTCATCTTGATCCGGGTCTGGGAGATCAGGCCGCCCGGCGACGCTCGGATTTGATCCAGTAGTGCTGACTGGTCTTGCGAGGGGCGTTGCCAATTGGGATGTGCTCTCAACGTGAGTAGCTGGGTTGGCAAGTGGTGATGCGGGGCGCGGCTTCTCAAGTGTACCCAAGATGGCCCGTACAGCCGGATTTTGAGGTGCGCCAAAGGGCTTGGTAGGTGCATGCAGTTGTCCGGAGGTATTATTTGGATCCTCGAACTTGGCTTTCTTGTCTTTCATTCGCATACTTCGATGTAGTTCCGCACGGCGTTTGGTCGCGTTGGCCATAGCTGCTCCCACCAAGGTCCACGTCTGCGCCAGTCTGTGGTATGCTGCTCTCTGTGCATACTCGGCATTCTGCTCAAACGGCTGTTCGAGCTCCACATAAGACTCCAAAATTGGACGATCAGGAAGTGACTGTGCCTTGTACTTTTGGGCAAGATATGCAAATATTTGAACGTTGAATGCACCTGGTACGACGCCACGAAATGCAAGCTGGTCCGGATGGAATTGATCGCCTTGGTTGTTCATAGAGTCGGGCAGGAACATAACTTTGGGAGTAACGTCGGACGGGGGTGTACTACCGTATGACTTGGCTGATCTGTTGCTGGCGGTGCGGCCATGGTGGCGATTCATTGATAAAGCCCCGAAGTTGTCTTCGAGGCTGCCATCTGCCGAGCTTCGCAGGCTGCTCTTTTCAAGACTGCCATGCTTCTCAGAAGGTGCTCCAAGGAACATGTCATCGTTGTAGGTGAGATTGGTAGGACGTCGTGGCCGTGTTCTCTTCTGTGCAACGCCGCTGATTTCTCCATTCGGCGAAATGGCGATTGCTTGCAGAGGTCTCCGGTCTGTAGTCTTAGGAGCATGATGCACATCATTTTGCTGGAATATGCCCTCCCTACCGACTGTCCATAGCGCGTCACGTGTGTGCCACAGCATGTCTGATGGCGGGCTTCGAAACTTGTTGATCTCTCGGTACGGCAAGTGTGGCCGACGGAGGTCCCAAACATGTATTACCGGATGATCACGGTCGTAGGACGTTGCCACTTGTGTGCACTGGAACGAACCTTTGTCGTGAAATTCGTCCGACCAGTACGGCGGCCTCCATCTTGCCCGGTGGACTGGGTAGGGCGTTGTCAGCACATACGCGGCCTTTTGTCTTCTCCCATCGACAGAGAAGTCC
This sequence comes from Didymella segeticola, assembly GCA_004522025.1. Lineage (NCBI taxonomy): Eukaryota > Fungi > Ascomycota > Dothideomycetes > Pleosporales > Didymellaceae > Didymella > Didymella segeticola. Next base: position 1,811,122 of record SDAV01000008.1, on the reverse strand, counting down.
CAAACTTTTACTGTGCGGTCTACGCCAGCGCTGAGCAGGTGTCTGCCGTCTGGATGCCAATCTATGGAAGTGCATGTTTTCTGATCGTGTGCTGGAATCTTCTGCTTGGGGCCTTTATTCTGGCGGAAGTCCCATCGCTGAATGACACCATTGTCTGTACCAAAGGCAAACTCCATAGCATCAGTCGGCGACCACTGTACGTCCCGAATGCCACCGCTGATACCAGAGAACTGGTCTCGACTTGTGCAAGCAGCAGCATCTCGAGGCAGATCGCGCAAGTCCCACAGCCGAACAGTGGCGTCGTGGCTCGCAGAGAGTAGTAAGTGGCCCTGGTGTGGGTTGAAGGCAAGTTTGTGGACCTGGCGCGTGTGCTCATGCAGTCTGACAAGCTCGACGCTGGCACGGTTGAGATCGTACAGAATGACTTTGCCATTGGCAACAGCCGTGGCTATACACGAGCTGAACCGGCCGTGAGACCACTTTACATCTTGAATGCCCAGGCCCTCACGTTGACGTGCGTGCGAATCGGCATAGTTGAGGACAGCAGCACGTAGGTTGGTCTCGTCGACGATCTTGTTGCCTTGAACACGCACTGTTTTGAGGATCTCTTTGCCAGCCAGCACGGCATGGGTGCGCTCACGGTTAATGTCAAGGGCAGATATATCAAGGCCGGTCTTGTGGGTGGCATCAAGGGAGTAGCCCGTTCGAACGCTGCAAAGGGGCTTAGTGTTGAGATCAGATATGGAAGATCAACTTATTATGGAAATAGGCAGAAGGTAAAAGACAGATGGCAGATGACAGATGACAGATGACAGAAGACGGAAGACAGAAGACGGAAGACCTACCCCAGCAGCTTCGGGACTAGTGGATTCAGAGGACCGCCATCTGGGCGATGTGCCTGCACACTCGGGGGTCGCGAAGCATTTGCGGCCGACTGCAAGGGCTGGGCAACGAAACGCTCAAAGTACGAACGGGACTTTATTTTTGGCGGCGGCGGTGGGGGCGCCGGAGGGATGGACGGCGAAGCAGTCGCTGAGATGCGTCGGTGGTCAGTCATGTGTACGTGTTGGTGTGGGACATCCTGGCGCAGCTGGAGGCAATACTGGAGAGTGGATGGCGGGCGGTGAGGCTGAGCAAACAGAAGAATGACAGCAGAGTCGATCCGTACGATAGCCTCACAAGACGGACGGTAATGCAGCAGCTGCAGCAGCTGTAGAAGTTAGGAAGACGCAGTGCGCAATAAACTAGGTACTTCGTAATGGAGCCGCGGCAGTGGTCAAGCGATGCAGCGGGTGTGTGATACAAGGTGCGTCAGCATGGGGTGGCGGCCGCTGCAAGCTCGATGCAAGCTCGATGCAAGCTTGCTGCAGCCCTTCAGGCTCAAACGCGGCCCTGAAGGCTTGATGCACCAGGGCGAGTTCTAGGCCCGAATCCATCGTAGTCGCGCCAAGAGGCATCCACACCAACCCACACTTCTCGACGACGCCACGGACGACTCGCCCACGTTCAGCGGAGCCATGGCGTACTTGTCGAGTCCTAGGTTGTAGCACCTCACCTGTCACTCCCAGCACCACCATCATCATCACCACTCCTACCACTCTTTCCTTCCCCCCCCCTCCTTCTTCTCTTCGTCCTCCCCGTCCTCCTCTCTCTAGCCACCTACTATTGCCGTAATCACCAAGAACCAGAGCCGTAGTCCTTGGCTGGATCTATCTCGCGCCCGTGGAGAGGAGAGCCGTAGTTGCATCATGCCCGCCGAGCTGATGGCCGGCAATCTGGACGACCGTCAGCCGCGCTGGAAGCATGCCTCGACACTGCACAATGCCCTCACCTTCCTCCAATATGCCTATCCTCTGTTTATGCTGGTCTTCTTCCTGGCCGCATTTACCTTCCGCAGCATAGCCGCCTCCAAATCCAACGCCAACATCGCCAAACCTACCACGACTGGCCCTGGAGGCAAGCCGCTGCCTGCAACCGACCCTACCCGCAACTTTGTCAAGAAGACGGTCCATGATGATGTAACGCAGACGCAGAAGCGTGTGTTCGAATGGGTTTCGCTGGCTACTGCGCTGACCTTTTTTGGAAACTCGGTGCTCGTCATTGCACAGGCTCTGGCCAAGCAGAGTGAGCACTGGTGGTGTGGCCAGTCTGTAGTAGTATGTGCTTGCTGTGCAGATGGAACCAATACCTAGCTACCCATAGCTGACTTGAACCACCCTAGATTTACCTCGTCGGCTCCTTCTTCGTCTACAGCCTCTTCCTCATCTCCCTGCTCGACTCGAAGCCCTCGCCGACTGCCGCACATCTCTCAACATGGGTTGTAGGTCTCTTTCTCGAGATTGCCCTCGTTGCTGGCTCGCTTGCTCTCTACACCCACGCCCATTACCAACCGACCGCCGGCCACCCTGAAAATCCCAAGCTGCGATTCTACATGACCGAGTGGGAGGCAGCCGAAGTCGCCATCGATCTGTTGCGTATCGTCTTGCTGCTCGCCCTTATCGGCTTCTATGCTGTATTCGTGGTCTTGCCACAGGCGAAGAAGGCGCAAGAGCAGGGAAGCCCGGCCGAGAGCACCTCGCTTCTGGGCAACGGCGCCGAACGTGCAGAAAACGGTCACGCAAACGGAGCCGCCAATGGGAACGGCTCATACGGCTCAGTTCACCCGGTCGGCGGCAAGCACCAGCACACTGAAGGCGCACCGCCTGCCTGGAGCAGACCGACAGGTGCACCGACTCGCAGCTGGTGGGAATACATGAAGGGCTACACGGTCTTCTTCCCTTACCTTTGGCCGTCCAAGGATCACAGACTACAGATCATGGTCGTCATCTGCTTCGTGCTGGTCCTGGCTCAGCGTGTCATCAACCTGCTCGTTCCTGATCAGCTGGGTCGCATTGTCGATCGTCTCGACCACAGCACTGGCAGCCCCTGGACCGCCATCTGCTTGTTCATTGGCTTCCGTTTCCTTCAAGGAACCAACGGTGTGCTCGGTGCAGCGCGATCTGCCCTGTGGATCCCCGTGTCACAATACTCGTACCGCGAACTGTCAGTTGCCGCATTTGAACACGTGCACAGTCTTAGCCTGGATTTCCACCTCGGCAAGAAAACCGGTGAGGTGCTCTCGGCGCTTGGAAAGGGAAGCTCTATCAACACCTTTCTTGAGCAGGTGACATTCTCAGTAGTGCCTATGCTGTTGGATCTAGGCGCTGCCATCGGCTACTTCCTGGTCCGATATGACGCATACTACGCGCTAGTGATTGCCATCGTGACCTTCTGGTATATCTACCTGACAATTCGGATGGCGCAGTGGCGCGCTGAGATTCGCCGTGAGATGGTCAATGCCGACCGTGAAGAAGATGCCGTCAAGTGAGTCTGGAACTTGATATTGCTGCCTCCCCATACTGACAGAAGTAGGAACGACTCTATGGTGTCCTACGAGACGGTCAAGTACTTCAATGCTGAAGCATACGAATTCAACCGATACCGCGATGCCGTGAAGAAGTACCAAGACGCCGAGTTCAAAGTCCTGTTGTCCCTGAACATCATGAACATCACGCAGAACATGGTCTTCATGCTAGGCTTGTTGGTAACTTGTTTCATCGCAGCCTACCAGGTCACCACCAGCCAAATCACTAGCGGAAAATTCGTCACGCTAATCACATTCATGGGCCAGCTGCAGAGTCCGCTCAACTTCTTCGGCACGTTCTACAGGATGATTCAGTCTGCCATGATCAATTCGGAGCGCATGCTCGAACTGTTCAAGGAAACAGCGACGGTTGTCGATAAGGAGGGCGCAAGCGAGCTTCCTAGCTGCAACGGCGACCTCAAGTTCAACGATGTCCATTTCTCCTACGACAACCGCAAAGCCGCCTTGACTGGCCTGGACTTCCACTGCGCGCCAGGCACCACGACGGCGTTTGTTGGAGAATCCGGTGGTGGAAAGTCTACCGTCTTCCGTCTCTTATACCGATTCTACAATACCGAATCTGGAAGCATCGAGGTCGACGGCAACAATGTCACGGATCTCACCATCGACTCCGTGCGTCGTCACATTGGTGTTGTGCCTCAAGACACGGTGTTATTCAACGAAACCCTGATGTACAACCTCAAGTACGCCAATCCACAGGCGACTGATGAGCAGGTCTACGAAGCTTGCAGGGCCGCCAGCATCCACGACAAGATTCTGACATTCCCTGACAAGTACGAGACCAAGGTCGGAGAACGTGGTCTGCGCTTATCCGGTGGCGAGAAGCAGCGCGTTGCCATTGCTCGCACCATCTTGAAGAATCCGAAGATCATCATGCTCGACGAAGCCACTGCCGCTTTGGATACCGAGACGGAGCAGCACATCCAGGAAGCTTTTGCGACTCTGGCCAACGGACGCACGATGCTCATCATCGCCCATCGACTCAGCACCATCACCCACGCCGATCAGATCCTGGTCCTGAACAAGGGCAAGGTGCAGGAGCGAGGCACACACGAGGAGCTTCTCGAGCGCAATGGCCACTACGCTGCTATGTGGAAGAAGCAAATCAGGGCGCAGCGAGCGGCTGAGCAGGCCAAGGTCCTGAAGGACAAGGCTGAGCGTCTCCGCCGACAATCGAAGGACGCTTCGATCGACAACGATGGCAGCAGCAGTCACTCCAGCTCCGAGGACGAGAAGACGAAGAAACAACGCAACAACCAGCTATCTGGCTCTTACCGCGGCGAAGGTGCCTCTAAACCGCACGGGCATCCTTAGATGATCTGCCCGCGCAGCACACCCAAATTGAACAAATAGGCCGATCTGAGTGCCCAAGTCGCCTCAGTCGTGCCAAGTCATGCGTCCGATTGATCAACCCAGTACTTATAGTAGGATCGCGACCGCGTCGTGCACCGCTCTTGGACGGGACTTGAGTAATGCAGTCAACGTCGACGACACGAAGACACCAGGTCTGCATTTATGGATCGACATAACGTTATGAAGGAGTGGACTCCGCTCCAAACACTTCGACATGCTTTCATGGAGTTACAGGAATGTACAAACAGGTAGGCGGTAATCTGTCGCTTCTTACACAAAAGCGAGAGCGAAAATGGCGAGCTCACGGGAAAAGCGAGCGAAGCGGCTTGCATGGAGCGACGCCGTGTCGCGGTATTTTTGCATACGAAGACTGACGGCCAGGGGCGGTATTTTGTGGTTTTTGCATAGAGCGTTTGCGAACATTTGCATTAATTATTACTATGGGATAGATGTTAATCAGCACGAATCACACACTTTGAGTCTCGCTTGGTCTGTGGATGATACTCTGAAGACTTGAACTCGACGCGGTGCACACAAGCTTCCAACCAGTACTGTAGCCCTCCCGCCTCGTTCCACGATTCCATTCAATTGACGCAAGTGGCGCCTCTCCACCATACTCCTACACACACCCCAAAACCTTTTGTTATAAACGCCTCACCTCGCGCTCCCTCCATCAAGACCCTCCAACCATCCTCCTCGCACCGTTCCGCACGAAGTCCTTGCATCATCCAGCCAAGAAAACCAGCACCCCACGCAGATTATTCCAAGCAAAATAAGTGTATAGTCAGCACCCCACCCCACCCAGAAGCCCAGAAGCCCCACATGTGTACCCGGCCCGACACTCTGGCACGCGCAAGCGAACAAAAGACAGCAGCGAAATTTCCCTAATTCTCCGCCCCAGCAGCGTGGTAGCGGGGCTTTTGCGTACTGTACTAGGTAGGCGCTTATAAATGCCGCTTCGTTCCCAGCGGGAGGGGCGTTTTTGGAGGATCGCGGGCTAGGGGTGGCAAATAGGTAGTTGTGTGGTTGTTTGCGGATGGGGGGAGTTTCCTTTGTTCAGGTGGTTTGCGTTGCGTTGCGTTAGGCGGCAGGTTCCGTAGTAGGGCCGGTGTAGGGCGGTGCGAGTGGAGCGATTCCGATCGGCTGGCTGGGCTGGGCTGGGCTGTGTGAGTGTGCGGAGGTAGAGTGCCAAGTGCGAGGATCAATCGCGGGTTCTCTTTTTTCTTTTTATTCACGTACGTGGTTACGGAAGACGAAGGGATATTGTGGGAATTGCGCTGAAGGACGGTTCGACATATCGTGATACATTGCGACGAGGAGACGGCACGACAAAGACAAGACACGAGACGAGACGAGAGGACCCCCGCCAGCGCTCAGCCGCGCATTTCTCGATTCGCAGCTCGAAGAAAGAAAGAAGCTACAAGTTACAACGTCTAGTATCTCGACTCCCTCTTTCGGGCGAGGCTGTTTTTTCCGCTGCACCAGCTAGCATCCACATCCACATCCGCATCCACATCCACATCCATCCGCATCCGGACATCGAGATCGACGCAGGAATATCACCAGGCCTTGGCTCACTTACTCGCTCTGTTCCTTGCACTCCACCTCACGGCGTCGAGGGCGTCGAGAGTATTGACTATTGAGTCGAGGGTCGAACATCACACGTCAGCACGCTGGACGTCTCTGCGCTGGAGCGGCTTGGCCTGCAAGGCGGCGGCGCGGGAGAGCGACGCGTGGAGGGCAAGGGGAGCGGGTATTTCTCGCGGTTGGAGTGAGTATTTTTTCCTTTCCTTTACTCGTTTTGGCTTGAACGGTGTTTGGCTTCTGCGTGCGAATGTGAAGTAGGAGAGGTGGACTTTTGCTGATGTCTGATAGAAAGGTGCTGAGGTTTCGCAAGGGGAAAGAGCAGGGGACGGGGATGGAGAGTGAGGGTGGGGAGATGGAGGGAAAGCCGGATAAAGACGGTGACGGTGTGGACGTGGGTGCTGAGAGGGGCGCAGAGGTGGAAACGCAGGGCGCAGACATTGATGTTGTGAGTCTATCCTTCACCTCACCAGCACCACGTGACCGTCGACTTCAACCTAATACGTCCAGGACTCTGATTCCGGCACCGAAGACACTGCAGATGCCGCCTCCCTCCATGCCAGCACGGCCGCCTCCCTCGCCTCCCGCGTGACATCGTATCGCTACGAGAATGGACGCCGCTACCACGCCTACCGCGACGGGACCTACTACGCGCCCAACGACGAGCTGTACTCATCATACGAATCAATTGTGCACCACTTGTACCTCCTAACCCTGCACGACGCGCTCTTCCTCGCCCCATTGCAGAACCCAACACGCATCCTCGACATCGGCACGGGGACAGGACTCTGGGCGCTCGACATAGCAGACCACTTTCCGGACGCAGAAGTCATCGCCACCGATCTCTCGCCCATCCAACCAGGCAACATTCCCCCAAATCTAACCTTTGAGATCGACGACGCGAATGAGCCGCTCACCTACCCCGAGGCCAGCTTCGATATGATCCACATCCGCGGTCTCACGGGGTGCATCTCCTCATGGCCCAGTCTGTACGCCGAATGCCTCCGCGCGCTGAAACCAGGTGGCTGGATCGAGCACCTCGAGTTCAGCGTGCGGACGAGCGCCGACCCCAACAGCGAGAAGTACGGCGACCAAGTGCTCAGCGCCTTCAGCGAGTCGATTCTCAACACGGGGACCCGCACGGGGAAGAGCTTCGACGTGATCAACACCATGTATCCTGTTCTCTCGTCGCCGGAGTCCGGATTCGTCGACGTGCAGACGCAGACGTACGTGTGGCCTATTGGGCCGTGGCCGCGGGATCCGCATCTTAAGGAGCTGGGGCGGTGGGGGGAGCGGAACTGGAGCGAGGGCATCGAGGGGTGGGTTATGGCGCTGTACACGAGGGTATTGGGGTGGACGTGTGAGGAGGTCAAGGCGTTTGTGAGGGATTTCCAGGGCGTGGTGCGGGATCGGAAGGGGCGGTATTGGCAGGAGGTGCGGGTTGTGTGGGCGCGGAAGCCGGGGCCAGACGAGGGGGCGACAAACGTAGGAGGGGGTGAGGGGATGGAAGTGGATGTGTGATATTCGATGTGTGATACCCTAGATCAATTGATGTATCGACCAAGACATCAGCATGTAATGCTAATAGCTGTATCAATCTCTGTTTGGCTGTTGTGGTGCTTTAGGATTAGCGGGGGTTATTGTGTATGTGAAGCGTGTGCTGAACGAACTAGACGGGGAGACGAGCGTAGTAAGAAGATAGGGAGTACATGTTGCACGTAAGATACCCTCGATCAGCCCAGATTAACAGTTTATATTGAGGTTGACTAGATGCTGGTTATTGTGTTAGGTTAGCAGGGTGAGTGTAGTAAAGGAGTAGTCTCTTGTAGACGCTAAAGCTAAAGCTAAATAAAACCAAGGGAAGACAAATGCAGCAGGTGGTACTTAAAGAGAGGATAAGAGGATAAAGGAAGAGTAATAACATGCTAGATTAACATTAATTAACGATTTAAGTGTGTTTTCCAATTGTAATACTTATCACTGTACTATTACTGTACTATTTCAGCAGATTGGATAGTAAGAGAAGATTAGAGATATTAAAGTATTAACAGTTTTAAGTAAGGGTTATAAAGAGCCTATCTATACTTCTAATTACTATGCTACCTAGCAGGGCATGTGTTGAAAAAGGCTGTAGCAGAGGCTGCAGAGGCAAGGGCTGCAAAGACAGAAGCTAATCCTACATTAGAAGAGAAAAGCGTAGTATAAAGTAGAAGTAAGAGTAGAAGTAGAAGTAGAGAATATAGCAGAGAAGAAGAAGTACAAGTAGAACTAGAAATAGAACTTAACCAACAACCTCACAGCCCAAGACTACTTACAACCAACATACCTTCCTTCTACCTCTAGCAAGTAGACAACGCAAGTAGTGCATACAATCCAAAGAGGAGGGATAGCGATGTAATAACTATATCCACGAGTAGCTAGCACAGTCTAGACGCGTGAGGGACGTGTGTTGAGTGTCATGTGTGTTGAGTGTAATGTGTCGTGTTGATTCATATTCACGTGATATGTATGCATCTCTTGATGCACTGCTCTGCTCTACTCTGCTGCTCCACTACCGCTGCTCTACGGACGCCCTATCACATGTCCATCCGTCACTCCTGTCTAACAGCCAGACTACCTCCTGACCGTCCACTGAAGAAGACATTAGTCAGTCGTCTGACTCCAATCAACCACCTCGTCTCCGAATGCAATAGCAATGTGCAGGGTGCTGTGGGGAGAAATGTGCACGCTGTGGGTGTCGCCGGGGATTGTGGTTTCAGAGTGCTACTCCTCCATTGTGTCGGCCTCGGCGTGGCAGGGGCGGGCGGTGGACGAGGGCTTTGGGACCGAGGCCTCCTTGTCGATCATCTGGCGGGAGACGGAGACGATGTTGTCTTCGATGAGCTGCTGGCCGACGTCTGAGATGTCTGGGAGGTGTTAGTAGTGGCAAGTGTGTTAGGGGATAGGGATTTCTACGCTTCTTGGGGTCGACCTTGCCGACGTAGCGCGTCTTGAGCTGGTCCTTTGTGAGCTCTGTCTCCTCCTTGACGCGCTGCTCGTAGCCGTCTGCAAGGGTGACGAGCTTCTGCAGACGGTCCTGGTTGCGCTCCCCTTCGAGGTTGAAGTCGTCCATGTGCAGGGCCTCTGTCCAGACGTGCTTGTGGAGGTTCATGAGCATGTTCTCTTCCAGGGCAGACTTGCGGTAGTCGATGGCGATGGAGTAGTAGTGGCGGTTGAGGCCGTGGATGAGGGCCTGGATGGAGGGCTTGTTGAGGTGGCCGACGTTGGAGGTGGTCTGGCGGGGCTCGTGGCCCATCATGAGGGTCTGGGGGTTGATGAGGCGGAAGGCATCGATGACGACCTTGCCCTTTACGGACTGGATGGGGTCGACGACGACGGCGACGGCGCGCGGGGTCAGCTGCTCAAAGGACTGCTGGGTGTTGATGTCGACGGAGGACAGCCAGCAGCCAAAGCCCGGGTGGGAGTGGTACCAGCCGACGACCGTCTCCTGGCGGCCCGTCTGGCGCAGCATGTCCATCATCTTGGTCTGGAAGACCGGGTCGACGGCCTCGACGCTGACGCCCGTGCCGGACTGGGGCATGGCGAAGACGTCGACGACGCGGACTGTGTAGTCGTCGACAAACTCGCCAAGCATCAGGCCCATGACCTCCATGGGGACTCCCGCCCTACCGTGGCGCAGCATCTTTAGCAGGGCCAGCGACGAGATGTAGACCGTCTCCGAGTTGTCGATGAGGTTGGTGTCCTGCGCGGGGCCGCCGCCCATGCCGCCCATGCCCTGCGCGGCGGCGAGCATTCTGCTGAGCCGGTCCATCTTCTATGTGTGTGACTATGCGTGTGTGACTATTATGCGTGTACGGGTTTATCGGTGGCAGTCGAGGACAGTGTGTGGATTTACGTGTGTCGAGTGTCCTGCACGGTGGGAGTGCTTCAGACTGGGTGTGGCGGCGGTGATGAGGCAAGTCGGCGGTGATGCTGCGCGGTGGTGATGAGCTGCTGCTGCTGGTGCTATGTAATCGTAATGGTACAGCTCCGCCCGAACTTCTGCCGACGCCGCAGCTCTCTCCCACTAGCGCCGCCAGCTCCAGCTCCAAGCCAATTCCAACGCCTCTCTTTGTCGCGTCCCTCACTCGAGCTTCTTTCAGTCCAGCCAGTCCAGCACAGTCCATGCTCTACCCATAGCCACGCCCTCGACGGGACCACGCGCGAGTCTTGACGACACTCTAGTCTTGACAATCCATCCATCCCTCCCTCACTGCAGCATTATATCACTGCATTGTTAATATTCACTGGTTGATATCACTGCATTATATTACTGCTATCACTGCACTATCACTGCATTGTAGTATTGCACTATCTCTGCTATCACTGCACTACATCACTGCACTGCAACCACCATGGACTCCGACCACATGGCCCCCTCCACCGGCGCCCACAGCCTCGTCGGTGGCACCGCCTCCCAGCCCAAAAAAGTCGCCTACTTCTACGACTCGGACGTCGGCAACTACGCTTACGTCGCGGGGCATCCTATGAAGCCGCACCGCATCCGCATGGCCCACAGCCTGATTATGAACTACGGCCTCTACACCAAGATGGAGATCTACGTGCGAACCCAATAGTACCTGCCTCCACACGCAATCCCTACTGACTTCAATCAGCGAGCCAAACCAGCCTCCAAATACGAAATGACCCAGTTCCACACCGACGAGTACATCGACTTCCTCCACAAAGTCACCCCAGACAACATGGACAGCTACGCAAAAG